>JAOTRH010013051.1:0-22931 GCA_034768845.1 Heliamphora exappendiculata
AAACCGTCTTTGAATTTTCAAATAATAATTTTTAACTTCTTAAATTTTAAACAAAAAAATAAAAAAATTTAACTTAAAATCAATTGCTAAACAAATATAAAAATAAAAAAATTGAGTAATTAACCAGTCTCATTTTAAAGTTAACAAATATAGAAATCGTCCATGTCTATCGTTCTAGTTAAGGACACGCGTGATGCTTCTTGCATGTTGATGGAGCAACTTTATTTTCTCGATATTAAGAATGGCAACGGAGTGGGGTGAGATTATAGATTAGTTTTTTTATTTTCGTTCTCTATTTGATTAGAGCAAGGACAGAGGAAAATATTGAATAAGTTGCGGAGAACAGAACATGTACGGAGATATTTCAAGTATAATTTTTAAAATTTAAAAGAGTAATATTAATAAAAATTATAAATAATATAATAAATAAATAATAATAATTGATTAATTAATATAAGTAAATATACAAAATATAAGAAATAAAAAAATAAAAAAAAATAATATTTTAATATTTTAAATTTATTATATTTATAAAATTATATTTTATACTTATATTAATATTTAATAATATTTATTTTATATAATTAAACATATAATAAGAAAATAAAATAAAAAGAGCAAATATTATCCGTATTCTATTTGTTATTGATGACAAAAAAGAAAAAAACATCCTACAACACATGGCGAAAACGGGACAAGACTTCTCGAGATGTCGCCGTATCATATTTTATTAGTAGGCTAACGTAAGAACACGTCACGGCTTTAGAATCACACATCTCAATTAACGTCACCCAATACCAGCTTTGTCACAATGGTAAGCTATAAAAAAATGCATACAAATTAGGGATGATTTTATTTTTTGAAATTCTATTGTAATAATTTTTATATTTTTAAATAATTAATTCTTATAGTAAGTTCAATTTCGAGAAGTACTTGCATAACATAAAATTAGCCTATGTTTGGCCTATTTTTTTTTATTTTAGGTTTTTTAGTTTTTTGTCTTTTGTTTGTAAAAAAATAAATGTAAAAAAATATTTTAAAAAATTAATTACAGTAAAAGACCAAATAAATAAATTTTCTAAATATTTTTTTATTGTTATCAACTTTTTTTAAAATATTTTTTTACTCGTCCCAATTAGAGAAGTTGAAAAAAATATAAGTTGAGTAAGCAGTGATTTTTTACTAAAAATAAAAATATACAAAATAAATAAATAAATAAATATTACCCTAAGTGAAACCGTAAATCAGTTAACTTCTTGTGCTTATAGAATGAGATCCGATAAATAATGGAGGAAAAAAAATCTAACGATAATTTCCAATCAATTAAATTTCGTGTAACAAATTGAAAGGTTTATTTATTTATTTTTTTGGGTAAAACTTTTGCGGCGAAACATGTGTTAGCCATTTATTTTCTATTTAACAGTTTAAGTAGATTTTTGAGTTTTTTTTATATTATTTGATTTGTTTGTCAATAACTAAAATTTATTATAAACTTAGCTCTAACAAATACTTACCTTTAAATAAAAAAAAACTACCTTTTAACCAATAGTATTTGCCATCCCAAAACCTTACTTTTTAAACCATTTTTTTCAAAAAAATGCCTATTCACATACTAAAAGATCTAACCTTTTTTTTAGAAAAAAATATGACTATAATATTTCGATACGAAAAGTTAATTCTACTAAGAAAAAATAAAAAACCATGATATTATACCAAATATTATGATTTAAAAAGTTAAAGTAAAAATACATTAAATATTTTGACAAAAAGTATAGAAGCAAATAACTATCCTAAATAAACTATTCCAAACTAGACTTCCATAAAACCTAGTTTTTAAAGGGATAATTAATAGTCATAAGTTCAATTATTAAACTTATGGTGCATTTTGTCCACTTATTACTCACACTTTTTTAATTAATTATTTGGTACGAAACCTCACTACGTCATCACTATTTATCAACTTTAGTAGTCGCCTACGACTTTTTTTCACCACCGCCAACGACTTTTTTTGGGCACCACTGATGACCATTGTTTCGGCAACTTCCCTATGACTATTTTTTGTGACTCTCTAATGATGATTTTAAGTGATTTTTTGACATCTTCCGATAATCTTCTGACAACTTTTTCGGTAACTTTTCTATTGACCTATAAGAATTTTCTGTTTGCAGGGGGACTTAGGCTCCAAGTACTATTAGAATAGCAACTAGAGATGAGTCAAAGATTACTATGTTATCTGATGTAGTGTTGTTTAATGTTGGGAGAACTATTACTGAATTGGTTACCAAAAATTAAGGTGGAAGTCGGTGGGAATGAAAATTGTGATGAACTCGCCTGATCTTTGGATACTTTTTATTTTTTATAGTACGTACTTTCTTTCTTACTGTAGTATAGACCTTCACCGTGCACTTTAAAAAGGCGCTTTGACCTTTTTTTTTTAATTAAAAAGAGAGGGGCCTTATTTATTCAGGGGATGAAAGAAAAAGAAAGGGATTTAGGCGCTCTATGATCGGAGAAAGGGAATGGGCATGGTTGGTGTGTCACTGTCGGTGTAAAATGTTTGAATAGTAAAATTTATCTTTATTTGCTCTAACACTTGCTACACTAAAGATAAATTTTATTATTCGAAATTTTTTTTTTATTTTTTATATTTAAACAGTGAAATTTATCTATTTTCGCTCTAAAACTAACCACAATAAAGATAATCTTCACTGTTTATTGTATTTGAATAGTAAAATTTATTTTTGTTCATTTTTTAAAAATACAAACAGATCAAATTATCTCTAATTTTAATAGTTGCTGGAGTTGGTTGCTAGAGGTTAATAGAAAAAGACTAAAATTGGTCGTTGAAAGTTATTGAAATTAGTCGTCGAGAAGTCACTAGAATGATAATAAAAAATCGTTGGAGTTGATCACTGGAAATCAGTGCCAAAGCTTGTCAATAGTGGTCACTAGAGCTCATCAATTATTGCTAAAAGTGGTAACTAAAGCTCGCTAGAGATCGCAAGAAGTGGAGGTGGAGGTAGAGGTAGAGAGATGGAGTGTTGAGATGGAGAGGAGTAAGGTGTTGAGGTGAAGAGATGCATATTTATAGTAATAAGGGTATTTTGGTTAAATTTGATCCAATAAATTTTGAATCAAATTTTTTTTATTGGACCTAATGTTATATGAAATATTAATTATAGATATTACAACCGAACCCCTTTTTTAGACCTATTAATAACAACGAGATAGTTTGATATAACTCAACTTTTGAACTTATACGGTATAATTGAAATAATATAAATATAATTTTAAGCAAAAATTACAAATGTGTTAAAATTGTAAATTTCATATTGTAGAATTTATATTTTTTGATTTAGAATAATAAATTATAAGTAAAAAACTATAAGTAAAATAATATAAATATTCTTAACTTTTTATTAAACTGTAAACTAAAAATAAACAATGATAAGCATCCTCATAAAACTGACAGAAAAAAAAGAACCGTACCTTTTTTTGGCTCTTGGCTTTAGGTTGAGCTTAAAGTTTTTTTTCTTTGGGTTTGGACTAACTTTTTTAGTGAATTTTAAGATTTTTTTGTACAAAAATAAATGTCAAATCATATAAAAAAGTGAAAAAAAAACTTAAAAAGCTAAATTAATTAGTTTTTTTTTTGTGACTTTTAAGTTAAAAAAATCTAAAAAATAAACTAGCCCAAAGACCGTCTTTATAGTTATTGGCCTATTGTCTTTTTACCTGTTAATTTAAATTTTTTTTATTTATTTTTAAGATATCTTAATTTTTATTATACATATTTAATTTTTTTATAAAAATTATATTTTTAAATTTATTCATCGAGATCTATCAAATAATATTTATATTGAAAATACAATGATGTGAAAAAAATTAAAACATTTTTTTGATTAAATTCTTTTTTTTATTGCCTTATTATTTTTAAATCAAAACTTATTATGCTTTAACTTTAAATAATTATTAGAATTCATAAATAAATTTTTTACTTATTTAATTTAAAACGACTTGCAACAAAAACTTGACCTGAAACTAAAAATTGCCAAACAAGAACAACATAAAAGCTTCTTTTCATCATTATTAGTAACCAAGCAAGAAATTGGTACTTTCTCAATCCTCCAGTTTATTGGGTCGACCCGTATCCCCCCCTCCTTCCTTCCCCTTCTCTCGCCAAAATAACTCGGCTTTGAAAACCCCCCAAGTAACACGAGTCACCGACCTACTTGTATATGGCTCTGAATAAACACGGCGGTGGCGCCAGAGATTGAGAGCGAGTTTCAGACGGATCATTGTTTCCTCCACAACAGAAGATGCTAGCAACAACCACAATTCATCGACCGCGCACGTTTTTCCTAGTGAAAAACAATCGTCGCCATGTCTAGGTCCGAAATCTTTCAGCTTTTTCCCAATGGTGTCTGGGTTTTCTTGCTTCTCTTGATTCTGTGCTGTATTAGCGAATCGCGATTTTGCCTTGAATTAGGGTTTGTTTGCGAAAGCTGTTTTTTGATTCGTGTGATTTTTGCATATTTAGCATTCAATTGGCGGAATTAGGTTAGTGTTTGGGCGTAGATTTAGCTTAATTCAATTAAGCCTAACGATAATCGGGTTTGACGATTCCCATTATATTGGAGAATCCAGAAGGTCAAATTCTCTTTCCAGCTCTATAGATCAGATTGCTGTCAAATTTATGAGGTGGGTTGGTAGTGGTTATTATCACATTCAAGACATTTATTATGAGAGGACTATGATATTTTTTGTTCAAATTTCTTAGAAGAAATAATTTGTATTTCAAATGCATAGGTGTAAGTTCTCTCTACTTGGTTTTCCAACTATATATTGATTTTTTTTTAAAAAAATAGCGATACTTAGATTACCGGACTCTTGTTGAGCTAAGAGAATGATTCTTTTTCGACGGGTATAAGGAGTCGAATGTACTACATACCTTTTCTCAAAATGAGCAATCATAGTATTGAAGGGTTCTGTACTTCTGCTAAATTTGAATTTGCTCTGAATGAACGCTAGTTTACTAAGTGACGAGGTGCGAAAATTTTAAGGTGTTTCAATCAGCTGAATAATTGATGCATACATTTATCATGTAGTTAATACATTATCAATGTCACAAATCTTTTCTGGTGGTAATTAATGTTATTATTTGGAATTCAGGCTTATGACAATTAGAAATATTAGAACAATTGCGCATTCTACTTGCACAAACCAGAGGGGCGTCTATTCCGGAAGGAAATATGGGGCAGTTGTTACAGCTGGGTTTTACTCCTCCGGATACAGATTATACACTCAATACATTTTACCTAATAGAGGACACACTTCATTCTTGGCGTACAAAACCAGGGATATTTTTTGCAAGAGTAGTTGCTCTAGAAAATTTTCTGTCATTCCCGAAAGTAACACGGTGGCACATCACGCCCAAGTTGCTTGGAGGAGAATTTCACGGATGTCTTCTGACAATTCTCGAACTTTCCTTGCTATAAGTAGGACTGCTCAAGCGGTTAGCTTGGCCTTGAGCCGCTCTTACATGGTTGTTCCTGGTATATTTGCCCTGACTTGGGGTAATCTAGCGTTGGCACAAACAGCAGCAGAAACAGACCCATTCCACTCAAGGAATACCTTGTACATGCGTGCAGAAGATGGACATGCTTTTTTGACGTCATTATTATTTGAAATTTTTGAAGGAGTTGTCTTGTTGCTAAGAGCAATTTATCTGGCAGTTTTGTTCTCACCCTGCGTAGTAATGGCCCCGTTTGCTAATTATTTTGGACTTCAATTCAGAAAGGTATGGCTTCAGGTTGTTCATCATACACTTGAAAGAGCGGGCCCAGCATTCATAAAATGGGGTCAATGGGCAGCTACACGGCCAGATCTCTTCCCTAGAGATTTATGCACTGAACTTGCAAAGCTTCACACAAAAGCTCCTGAACACGGTTTTTCATACACAAAAAAGACTATTGAAAAAGCTTTTGGTCGTAAGCTTTCTGAAATTTTTGATAATTTTGAGGAGGCACCAGTAGCATCTGGAAGCATTGCTCAAGTCCATCGAGCTTCGTTGAAGTATCAATATCGTGGTCGACAGATTAAGCCTCTTGTAGTTGCGGTAAAAGTTAGACATCCTGGGGTCGGTGAATCAATTAGAAGAGATTTTGAGATAATCAATATAGTAGCTAAGTGTTCGAAGTTCATTCCTACTCTGAGTTGGTTACGACTGGATGAAAGTGTCCAGCAGTTTGCAGTTTTTATGATGTCTCAGGTTGATCTTGCAAGGGAAGCTGCTCATTTGAGCCGTTTTATATATAATTTTCGTCGATGGCGGGATGTTTCTTTTCCAAAGCCCGTGTATCCACTTGTGCATCCTGCCGTTTTGGTGGAAACTTTTGAACAAGGGGAATGTGTGTCACACTATGTTGACGAGCTTGAAGGACATACTCGGGTTAAAAGTGCTCTTGCACACATTGGGACTCATGCACTTCTGAAGATGCTTCTGGTAAGATATTTAGTATTTCTGTTTGCACATGTAGTAATGTTTTATGACTTCAGTTGTCCGTGGCTGAATAGATCATTTGCTATTTCTTTTCCAACTTCATCAATATTTGCTCAAGAGGACGATAGTTATTCATTGGTATTATCATTACAGTGCCTAGATTCAAGCTTTAACTGTTTTGGGAATGCCACCCTTGACTATGCATACTCTATACTCTCACCAAATGAAGAGCTTATTGAACATCTAATTTCAGTTTGCTTGTGATTATGAAAGTGTTAGTGGTAATGTCAAAGTCATTGTTGCCAGTAAAACAAATACCTCGTGTGGAATAGAATTAATACCTTTTACTGCATTACGTTTTGGGTTTTGTTTGGGGTGGCATGAAATGGGGATTATACTGACCTTGTTTAGAAACTGCATCCTGAAACATGCAGAGAACTTGGTTGGTGAATCCTATGAAACTAATTACATGTATGTCTAATCGTGTTTTTCTTGGCTATAACAACAAATGCATCTATATAACAATTCATAACTGTTGATGTGGCATTTATTTTTTCATAACGGTAGAAGAAGCAACAAGCTCATCTAATGGTGGAGGAAGCAAGAAGTTTCTCAACAGCTCTCTCTCTCTCTCTCTCTCTCTCTCTCTCTCTCTCTCTCCCCCCCCATTTACAAACTACTAATCTTATCTCTCTACATTTCAAATTTTCAACCCTATTTATATGGCAATATAGAAAGATTTATGTGATATTTGCCTCTCTTATCTAAAGAAATCAATGGTTGAGATTAATTTATAAATGCCGTGTCTTTCATATTTTACTTATAAAAAAAAAAGAAAAAAAAGATGCTTCTTCAAATTATTCTCATCTCATAAGAAGGGTTGAAACTAACCAACATCAAGATCTAATAGCCAAAAGTCTTTTTTTTTTTTAATCACGTGTGAGTTTCAAGACTCACAACAGGCAGACTTATTCCAAATCAAAACACTACTCATATAAAGATTCTTGAATCATTAAGTAAAATTTTGAATTCCATAGGAAAAATATCAACTATTGACAATCGTATTTATTAACGGCATTTGTGGATGGGTAGGCTTTGGTTCTTTTCTACTTTAAAGGATTCAATATTCATTTATCGAATATTTATGAGTCCTTTTTTGGCACTCTTTTTTTAATTAAAGCGCTCTTCTTTCTTTTTATGCTATCAAGATCTAATAGCCAAAAAATCATTTTTTTAAATCACGCGTGAGGTTCAGGACTCACAACAGGCAGATTTATTCCAAACCAAAACACTACTCATATAAAGATTCTTGGATCATTAAGTAAAATTTTGAATTCCATAGGACAAATATCAACTACTGACGATGTTTGTGTATGAATCATATTTATTAATGGCATTTGTGGATGGATAGGTTTTGGTTCTTTTCCACTTTAAAGGATTCAATATTTATTTATTGAATCTTTAAAGAATTCAATTTTCATTTATAGATTAAGGTGGTTTGAACACATACAATGTAGACCAGTTAATGTAGTTGGAAAGCAAACTGAGAAGATTACGGGTAATAGAAATATTAGGGAGAGGAAAGATCTAAATTGATATAAGATGTTGTATTAAGAAAATATATGAATTTATTGAAATTAACTGAAGATATAACATTTAATAGAGCATAATGGTGTAAAAAGATTCATGTAATCGACTCTAATTGATTGGGAAAAAGGCTTAGCTTGGTTTGGTATGAAAGATGTTGATGTAATAATTAAATTTGACTCATTTATATGCTATATGATGTGATATGGATTATGAAGTAGTTGTAAATTTTCAAGTTTGTATTAGTAACATGGATTCATTCTTTTTGAACATGGATTATGGCTGATCATTGGGAGTGCTGTAGGCACACGAAACTTGCTAGTTACCATTGTGCATGTTACAAAGGCATTACTTGTCTTTGCATTAGACGACACAGTAATAGGTTTAATCGTTACATCAAATGGTGTAGCTGTCGATTAATTTACAACATCAGGATGCACAGTTTTTCCCCGGCCAATGTACTGTAGTTGGGAGGTGTTTAGTTCAATGTAGATTGTTAATGCTAATACTTCCTCTGCACAAGGATGCATTAAAAAGAAAGGTGGGTAGTAATATGTATACAAAAAAAACAAGGAGAAAGGTGGACAGTAATTTTGATTCTTCTATCTGGATTAATATGTGTGAACCTAGCTCAGTGTTTTGCAATGCAAAACTAAAGGTTCTTTTTTCTGTTTTTCCTGTTTTTACACGAAATTTATGTTCTACACACTGCCATCACTACCCAACATGCAATGACTTAAGACAATTTTATGCACTTAAAGCTGTATTGTAAAATGCTTGATTTTTTTATTTTTTATTTTTTATATTGGTCACTGTTCTGAAGTAATGAGTAAAAATTTGGAGCTCTTGAAGCTATTTGAATAGTTGAATGCACAAGTTCTGGCATCCAAAATATTGTTCTCTCCTTTTTCAGGTGGATAACTTTATTCATGCAGACATGCATCCTGGAAATATCCTTGTGCGGGTGGCTCAAAGCAAGACTTCTCGGAAACGGCTCTTTAAATCAAAGCCTCATGTCATCTTCCTCGATGTAGGCATGACTGCTGAACTTTCTAAGAACGACAGAGTAAATTTGTTAGAATTCTTCAAGGCTGTCGCCCGTAGAGATGGCCGCACTGCAGCAGAGTGCACACTCAGATTATCTAAACAACAGAACTGCCCAAATCCAGAGGCTTTCATTAAGGTAATACCATCGAGGTAGATGTCAGTGATTTATTTTTTATTTAGGTATATTGCTCGTTGTACATGGGGGATTCTCTTTTCTAATATGTGTACTTTGTTGCATCTGCCATAATGCATGACTTGATTCTGTGTGTATGTACTCATAGGAAGTGAAAGATTCATTTGATTTCTGGGGTACTCCAGAAGGTGATTTGGTCCATCCGGCTGATTGCATGGAGCAAGTACTTGAGAAAGTTAGGCGCCATAAAGTCAATATAGATGGCAATGTGTGCGCTGTGATGGTTACAACTTTGGTTCTTGAGGTAATTTCATCTCTACTTTCATTTTTGCAAGCTTAAGTGTGGTTTATCAATTATGAAAAGCGGAAGAAGAAAATTCCTGACATAGACCACTGCAGGTTGAATATTTAATTACATTCTAGATAAGATTGTATGCTTTGTTGTTGGTTGTGTTCTTTTTCTCTGGTTTCTTCCGAAGTCTCCTCTTTTGGTTCTCTTTCTTTTTCTTCTTGATTAGTAATTTGGTTTTCTTTGACGTTCCTCTACAACTTCCTTCACAATGGTTCCTAGTGTTTGTGTCCACAATTCCAACATTTTCTCCTTATTTCTTCTTTATTTGTTTCATCAGCCATGAGGTCCTTCACTTTTCCGAAAAAAAGAAGACACGGAGTCATAATATTTATACAAAACTGACAAAATGATATGATTATGGCTAATTCATTGTCAGTTCTATTTGCTCTCGTTTTGCATTAACAATTTTAACCCCTCCTTTGCAAAATAATTCAAGTTGTTTTAGGGAGCCTACCCAATTACCATTAGGTCCATTACTAGCGAGACCAAGAGATAGAGCACAATGGCCCATGTTTTTCGCATGCTTTATTACTAGATGTTACCGCCATCTGTTTCCTTTCCTGAAGCATATAACCTGTTTTTAGTTTCCACCTTTCCTAGTTAAAATCGGCTTGTGATATGAGAGCACTCTGGATAACCAAATCCTGTAAGACACGATTTGGAAAAGAAAAAAAAGAAGAAAAATGGGCATATGAGATCTGAAAGAAAAACCATGAGATGCTATAAACATCAATTGCTTTAACTTCTATGCTGTGGAGAGTATATGACATGATGCATTTCTTACTGCGATCATGAGAAGTCCATACAGATTCCTCCAATCTGTATTTCACAAGGTTACAACTTACAAGAAATGCTACTTTTCTCAGATACCCAAGTTCTAAGATTGTGATTGAATTGTATGTAACTATAATTGTAATCCAATCCAGAGTCATAACTAGACCAATAAATTTCTTATGTGATGGTTATATTTTCTTATAGTTTGCACATTCTTGTGGCATTTTTTTGTTGGTTGACCGTTGACTAGGGGATGGGGATTTCTTTCTTTCTTTCCTCCTCGATACATTGTTATTAAGCTTGCGTTTGCTGATTTTGCTCTAGTTTTTTCAGTCTTTATTATTTTTTTCAACTTTAGTGTGAACGAGCATACTTTTTAAATTTCCCTTGGAACCGAAAAGTAAAAAAACTGAACCAAACATTAAAAAAAAATCCTGAAAAACCCAAAAAAAAAAAAAACTCCAAATTAAAGCCTAGACCAAATAGGGGTTATGTTTTGGTGTTTAAGAGCATGGTGTAATGAATTTCTTTTTTTTTTTTTTTTTTGGGTTGTAGGGTTGGCAGCGGAAGCTTGATCCAGACTATGATGTGATGCACACTCTACAAACACTCCTTCTGAAAGCTGACTGGGCAAAGTCACTCTCCTACACAATTGAAGGGCTTATGGCTCCATAACTCATAAGAAGCCTTTTGTCTCTTGCTGCTCTATCTCCATACCAACCCTAAAACTTCTAAAACCCAAAACTCAATCTGAGTCCTCAGAAATCTCTCTCTAGACGATCTTAGGTATGTACTTTTATTACTTTTCAGCTGACTCTTATTTTCTAAGTTGCCATTAATTTTATGACACGGAATTTTGTATTTATTAAGTCATTTTCCACACTAAATTACTGTTCACTCTAGACCTCCCTTTGGGAAGGGAAAAGAGTAAAGAAGAAGAAAAGAAAGAAAAGAAAGAAAATAAAGAAGCAAAAATTTTGATCTCCTGTCATGTTGATTTTTCTGTTAGTTTTCATTCTATCCTCAGTGAATGTGGTTGCTATATTAAATATTGAATGTGTAAGCCTGATTGGCAGCTAGCTTGAAACATATTTATTTATTTATTTATTTGCATTTTCAGCCAAAAACTTAAATTGAGTTTGAAGTAAATTGTTGGGTAAATTAACTTTTATGCTAGTTTGTTCTTTTTTTTTTTTTCTTTTTTTACGTTGGTTGATTGGTTAAAAAGTTAATTTTATTATTTTTTATTCAAATTAGCAGTATTGTCAGCTGTATTGCTTTTCTATATAGTTGATTATAACAATTATATTGAGTTGATATTAATAGTAAATAAGTTATCAAATAAAGGTATTATTGTCTTTTAGAATGGGTAGAAAATTGAATAGAGTATTTTAGAAATTGGTGTTTTGATTTGATTTTGTGTGCTTTTAAGTTATTTGTTTTTTTACTAGTTGGGAGGTGCCATATGGAACTTCTAACAAATTACATTAGTAGTTGGAGTTGCACAAATTTTCGAGTTGTCTGACTTTATCCAAATAATAGAGCACTCAAACGAACAAAATGAGGTCGTGTTTGGTTGAAAAAATTAAATTTATGGAATTTATAGTGTATTCAGTAGTATTAATACTTGGGATAGCATTGATGGCATAGTTTGTTCTGTACCAAACTGTGTTTGATTGTGAAGAGAGCAACTTATGAATAAATAATTCATTATTTATTTTTGACATTATGCACGTGTGATTAAATATAATGATATAAAAAATGCACTTAATCCCGATACCATTAAACCTACAGTTGAGGTGTGAATTAATTAAGTGTATTTTTCATTTGCTTTCCAAACACATCACTGTAAGGGACTATATAAATAGTCTAATTCAACAACTATTATCCTTGTAACAAACAGACCCTTCAATTGTTAGAGGTCATGTTTAATGCGAGGGATATCATTGAATAGGATAAGATGAAAAAGTAATAGGTAGATTTCATATATTATTTTTAATACTAGAATAGTGAATAATATTGTGTATGTTATGAGATTATTTATTATTGTTTTTGGGTATTGTTAAAACTAGTTGCTTATAGATTGTAGCTTATAGTAGAAGTTGTGAATGTTTGGTAAAAATTGTAACTTGTAACTAAAATATAAAAAAAAGTAGTTATAGTTTGTAGTTAAAGTTGGTGTTTGGTAAAAACTGTAACTTATAGTTAAAATTAGTAGTAAAAAATTTAAAATTACTAACAATAGTGTTGTCAAATACTCTTTATAACATGTTTAGTTATAGTAAGATAAATAATGAGATATGCATTGAAGAATTATTTTTGATAATTAAATAAGAAAAAAAGATAATATGAGAGAGAGAGTGAGACAAATAATCATAGCAGAAATGAGATAAATAATTTTATAAATACGGGAGACTAATAGTTTGACCTGATAAATCAAGACTAATAATTCGAAAAAAAATTTTTACAATAAGAATCTATATAATATTTTAGTTTAATTCAGTTCATTTTAATCCATGGGAACAAAGATGGCTAAATAAAATTACCATTGGATCATAATAGACTTTTGACTATTATTTATGAACAAATATTTATCGTCCCACATTGGGATGAGGTGGCTGTGGAGGATGTATCCACTATGTCCTCTTTTGTTTTTTTTTTTAATTTTTTATACAAATTTATATTGTGTTTTAATTATCACGATAGTATCGTATTCAATACATGTATTTAATCATAAAAAAAAATGCATTTTGGTGAGAGCTCTTTTATAATAAGGTTGTAATAGAACTTGTTTAATTAATAATTTTTTTCTTAACAAGTCTATGAATTTATCTTGGCCAAGTTACTCGGCACTAATACACGATCATTCACTCAATAAGTAAAATAAAATTTTATAAATGTAAAGTATGTGAATAAATGCATATGTAATTGACGATTGAGAGAGAGAAAAAGAGAGAAAGAGTGAGTTTTGGTGAGAGGTTCCTCATTATTAGATTTTAATAGAAAAAGTGAAAAAAAAGTCCAACCATTTCACATTTTCCTTAATAAGACCTTACAAATTTGATGAGACCAAGTTACCCTTAAGCACTAATACTAGTTCATTCACCCAACAAGTAAAATAGAACTTCACAAGTACAAATTTTAAATTGTCATAACTATTATTTTACAAATTTGTTTAAAATTAAATATTTGATTTTTCTCTTAACGAGATCAATCAAATAAGATCGACTATGAATACTAAATTTTTTATAAATAAATTCCATTGTCGTTAAAATTTTTCCGTAGATAAATTTCGTTGTATGTGAAAATTTCACTGTCAATAAAAATCACTGATTTTTTTTTTATTGTTGGTAGAATTACAACTAGTCTTTCAAAAATAATTATCAAAATAATATACTATTTTTCAAAATTAATGCAATAAATACCTGCAAAATAATATATTATTCAGTGTTCAAAATAATATATTATTTTTCAAAATTAATGCAATCAATACCTTCATCCAATATATTGCATGGAATTTTAAGATTACTCTTTCAAAAATAATTATCAAAATAATGTATTTTTTCCCCAAATTAATGCAATCAATACCTACACTCAATATATTGCATGGAATTTTAAGATAGAATATTGCAAAATTAGTAAAATTTCACTGTTGATATAATTTTACTGAAATTATAAAAATAACAACAAAACTAGTATTTTTTAAAATTAGTGCAACCAATATCTAAACTTCAAAAGATTACATGAAATTAAAAAAGGTGAAAACAACTAAAATTTATAAAAAAATTCACACAAACATAAATTTTACTGACAGTGAAACTCTACCAATATATAAATTTCACTATAATTTCATTCTCTCTCTATATAAATAAATCGAAAATTGAACTTCTAATTTCGATCAACGTTGCTAAAATTGAACTTTTAATTTCAATCCCATCAAGGTATGCTCGCTCAAACAAGAGAAAAGGCATTTAAGACCAATGAACAAAGAATGCAGAATATTTTTTTTTTTTGGCACAGCGAAAACAAGAAACATGCATACAAACGAAACTATTTAGAAGAGTACACAGTGCTTATGGCATTATTCTAAATAAGCTGCGTAACAAATCAAAGAGGTGATTCACAAATAACAAGTGAATTCTCCCGTTTAGTGCCCAAGTTAGCTATATGGTTTGGGTTTTGATTTGCTCATCTGAATATGTGCTGAATATGTGCTTAATAGTTGAGGATGTACGGTGCATCAGAAATCTTATTTCTTCAACTACTATTCTGTTCGAAAAATATTTACAGAGCTCCTTCCTTGATAATCTGGACAACATCAAGCAAATTAGATCTCACTTCAAAATTCTTCTATCCTTTCTCGTATGCAATGGTGATGCCACTATATATTGCCCACAACTCGGCTTCAATACTAGAGCTGCTTCCACTTCTTCATAAAATTCAAGAACCCATCTGCCTCTAGTATCTCGAAGCACTCTTATAAATTATGCTGCAACTGAAATATCTGTAGACTGCACTTATCAAGCTTGCTGAACACAAATCTCAAATGAGGGCCTAACCAAGTTGCGGAATTGGTTATAATAGAAATCCAATGGCACTGCCAGATCCAATATGACACCGACATGCACCTTCTCCAATCGCTGTAGGAAATTGAACACGGAATCCAATCGTCGTGAAATTAAAAAACAAAATTCAATCGTTATGAAACACAAAAGCCTTGGACTTCATTCCCGCTAGATCCATGGGCACCACCACCTTCCCCGGCCAATAGCCTCCTTGAGTTCATGCCAGATTTGTCTCTTCGTTGACGAGGAGGGGAAAAAGAAAACAAAAACTTGCTTTGTAAGGGGAATAATTGGTCTCGTACTATCCGTCTAATAAAGTATGGTATCTTTTTTTTTTTTTTATAGATTCTTTTACCAATTCTCACAAAAAATAAAAGAAAAATTAACGGAATATATCATTTCTCAGGAAGACATGAAGGGAAAGGATCTCGAGCTTCTTATTTTATTTTGTTTTCTTAATTTTCATGTTTAATAGTCTTTTTTTCATATTTTTTTCATTATTTAAATCTCTTTAACGAAGACAAATCCAATTTTTTCAAAACTTTAAAGGATGAAAAGTTTCAAAAAAGGTAAACATATGCTAAAATAAGAAATCATTTTAGTGAGTTAATAAGAAATCATACACTAAAAAGGTAAGAAATCATTTTAGTGAGTTAATAAGAAATCATACGCTAAAAAGGTAATGTGCCGTTCGGTAACGTTTATGTTTTTTATTTTCTGTTTTTGTTTTTAAATTTTTCATAATCTGTAAACGAAAACATGTTTGGTAATTATTTTTGTTTTCAAAAAATTGTAAATAGTTTTCAAAATTTACAAAATTTTAAGAAACAGAAAAAATGTGTTTTTACTTGTTTTGTAAATAAATTTTGATTGAATTCATCCGTAACCTTTAATTACCACTTTTTAAATATTTATGTTACCAAACATGCTTTTATTTTTAATTTTTTTTAAACAAAAACAAAAACATGTTTTTTGCTTTTCGTAAACAAAAAACAAAAAACTGTAAACGTTACCAAACGGGCCCTAAACATATGTTAAAATAAGTTAAGAAATCATAATTCTTTTATTTAATTTCCATTTTAGTGATTTTTTTGTTCTTTGATTATTATTTTTTTAGGAGATTTTGGCTAAAGATCCAAAAAAAGAAGTTTTAATGTGCAAAGTCTATAAACAAAAATTTTAACGCGCACGGTTCAATTGCGTGATTTGTCATGAAAATACCCTGCAAACAGATAAATTTATCTGTTTGATATTGATCTATTTTTTATACATATTTTAAAAAACACAGATAAATTTATCTGCGTTATTTATTAGTGCTTTCAATAAGACAGATAAATTTATCTGTGTTTTTTATACGTACTTTTAATAAAAGACAGATAAATTTATTTGTTCTATGATATTTTTGTCCTAAAAGAACTTTGTGCATTAAAACATTTATGAGTATGAATTTTGTTCATTAAAAAATCTTATAGTAGATAAAAAATAATAAATAATTTATAAATTGAACTATTAACTAGGCCTCATACCATTTATAAACGGTTTATAAATGGTCAAAAAGAAATTGACTATTGATCACCGAGCCTCGGACCACAGGTTGGGCTGGGCCTTGGTACTGCAGTTTTACTTTCTTATTTTTTAATTTTAGGGCTCGAGTTAGCCCATGGACTTAGGACGTTAGCCCAAATCCAATACAAGAAATTAGGATCACGGCCCGAAATATTTCCATATTCCTATTAGAAGCTCATATTTACATAACATAATATTATGTAAATAATAATACTATGCTGACCAAATCAATTTACTAAGTGACAATAGCGCCATTATAAATATTGTGTCAAATTATTTGATCGATTAATTTGGTATAATAATTTGGTCGCCACAATGTTATTGTAATGTTAATAAACATGATGCACCGAACATATCACACTCCAAACAATAATGCTACGATGCCAATATTGCTTTATCAAATTAATCTACTAAATAATCTAACACAGTTACAAAATACTGATGCACTTGGTTCTATATGAAAGAAAAGGAACCTTTATACCTTTGTTGATAAAAAAATGTGGAAGCACAAGCAGCACAGCCACAGCAAATCCATGATTGAGGGCAGCGCCGGTGAAAACCCAGAAACAAGGCCGCGCGCGGAGAACGAAGAAAACAAATGAAGCGGCAAAGTTAGGGGTTTTGATCAACGCTGCACTCAATGATGATTCTGCAATCCTGAGGTTTAATGGCCACATTTCCCAAATAATTTCCTGCCTCTTCTCTTATATTCCACAATCCTCGTATGTATGTGCTAATAATGTTGAACAAAGATAGGTACTGTAAGTACGTACATTGAATTATTTAAGGCATTTGTACTATTTGCTATTAATTGTACTACTAACGTTGTACTATTTGCCAACAAATTATTAGGTATTCCGCGAAGTTTCATATAAACATATTATGTAAAATTTTTGATAAATAAATAATTATAATATAAATAATGTTGATTACTTTTTATCTCTTGATCATCTATTAAAGGTGAATCATTATATTTTTATTATAAAATTTATCGTCATTACTATATTAGTTGTAAATATTATATAAACTTACCACATGATAGTCTGAGAACACCGAATAATTACTCCAATTTAACATATTCCAATCAACCACTTATTCAAATGTAAGAATGATAATTACCCTATTTACTTCTGTACTTGCGTATTTCTAGTTCTTTATATATTGATTTTTTTCCTCTACGATGACATGTCTTTATATATTGATTTTTTTCCTCTACGATGACATGTCAAATTGAGACAGTATTTATTTTTCCATCTCAATTTTTTTAATCCGTCTGTTATTAAATAAAATAAATATATTTATATATACAAATACATAAATAACGTTTATTTTTCAAAATATAACCTAATTAAAATATAAAAAATATATATTTACTTATCATTTTTATCTCTATTTTTTAGTGTGCGTGCTTTTAATTTTAATTATTTATCAATTATTTTTTTCCTTATAATGTTACTTTTAACTCTTATTAGTATAACCAACTTAAAATTTATGAACTCTCTCTCATATATTTCGTGCCCGTCCCATTATGAATATTCATATTCAAATACTGAAATCCTCTACTTTCCCCTTTAGCGGAATATTTCGGCTTATAAACATATTTTTATGATTCTAATTGTTTACCATGTAGGATTTTATTGTTAGGTTTTGACCCAAAATTTTAAGTTTTGTGTTTTAGTATTCAGTGGGGGTTTGCTTGAGCAGTCATCGACTTTTCGACTCTTAAGACATTGATCGCTTGAGGAACCAAAGGGACTGCTCGAGCGACCCGCCACGTAACAATTTTTGTTGTGGCACTAGGATTAGGGTTTTAAACTTGTATGCCTATATATATGCTATTTTAAGTTCTGAAAACAAGATTAAGAACATAGAGAACTGAGAAAAGAATAAAAAAGATCATTTAAGAACGTCTATAGACTTAGTGTGATGCTCAATTTTGAGATTTGAGAGAGTAAAAAGACAGTGAGAGACTCAGTTTGAGGCCACAAATATTGTAAGTTAGAGAGTAAATCTTATAATTCGTGTCAAAGAGTTTAGTGGATTGATTTTTCTCTCCCGTTGAGGTACGCAGTCAGTCAAACCACGTATATCTTGAGTCTATTGATTGTTCTTGTTTCTTTCGTAATTGCTATTGTAGATTGAAGCCTACGTGAATTATCGTTTGATTTTTCAAATTTGTTGATCTTATTTTTGAAAATTTAAGCCTAAAAATCTCAACAAGTGATATCAGAGCCAAATGTTGTTGAATATCCAAAACCATGGTGGAAGATCAGAGTTGGTTATTAGTTTAATCACAAGTTGCATTAAAGATGACGAACATCAAATATGAAATTAAAAAGTTCAATGGTTAGAATAACTTCTTCATGTGACAGAAACGGATGAAGAATTTGTTGATCCAGTAAGGAGTATCTAAGGCATTACTCGACAAGGAAAAGAAACCATAAAGGACGACCGATGACGATTGAGATAATCTTGATTGCAAGGTCGGGAACTCAATTTGATTGAATCTAGAAAACGAGGTTATTCATAATGTGCTCAATGTAGAGACAGCTCACGAGATCTAGTAAAAGTTGAAAGATCTCTACATAAAGAAGAATCTGGTCAACAAGTTGTATGTGAAAAAATAATTGTATGGACGACATATGCGATGGGGTACAAGTCTATTGGACCACCTGAATATGTATAATATGCTCATCACACAACTATCTGGCTTTAGAGTGAAGGTTGATGATAAGGATAAGGTGATTCTCCTTTTGGCATCGCTTCCAACGTCTTATGATCATTTTGTGACAATTTTGATATACAAAAAGGACACTTTAGAGTTAGAAGAGGTCATTGGGGCTCTTTTGTAGCATGAGAAGATAAAGAGGGATAACGAATCTGATGCAGAAGGTTTGCTAATGGCTAAGTTTGAGTCAAGCAGAAGAAGGGATAGATTAGGTGAACAGGGTCCTAACAATGTCAAATCTCGACCCAAGTCACGTACAAAAGAAGATACAGAGTGCTTCTATTTCCACAAAACTGGTCATTACAAGAACTAGTGTCGAGAATTGAAGCAGGACCTGAAGGAAAAGAAGAAGGGTAAAGCGACTACAGAAGCAGTTAATTTTGCTAAAGAGTCGTCAGATGGTGAATCAGAATGTGAAGAACTCTCAATTTCCTCACATTTAAGTTTTCTGTCAAAGTCATGAATTTTAAATTCAGGATGCTCATACCATATGTGTCTAGTTATAGAATATTTTGATTCATACAAGTCTTACAAGAGGAGTACAGTTCTAATGGGGAATGACTCAATGTGTCAGTTGATTGGAATTGGTATAATTAAAATTAGGATATTTGACGGGGTTATAAGAACTTTGAAGAATGTCAGGTATGATCCGGGGTTAAAGAAAAATTTAATTTATTTAGGAATATTAGATTCTCTAGGCTATGAGTTTACAAAAAAAAGTGGAGTAATGAAGATTAACAAAGGATCCTCAGTTATCATGAGAGGACAGAAAGTGAATGAACTTTACGGATTAGTAAGGGATTTGGTGATAGGTGGAGTCATCTCTATCGCACAGATTGATTCCAGCAAGGACGGCACGAGACATAAATATTTGGGGCTTGATCAGGTTGACAAGTAAAGTATGTCAAGATGTCAGAAGAAGAGTGCATCAGTCAATGTGGAGTTCAGTCAGAAAAGCTCACTTAGAAAATCAAGTGATGATGACTCAAGTAAACAGTAGTAGGAACGGCCAAGTGGAGAACCTTCGTATTACAAGAAAGCTACATGCAACACAAGAATAGTTCAAGGGTAAATAGTAGTGTCAGAGAATGTGAAGTCTTCACAGAAGGCTGAACAGTTGAAGTTTGGAAGTTTATCCAAAGATGAAAAGTATGTTGATTACAAAATAGTCAAATTCAAGCCAGATTTGAATTTGTTTAAAGTCTATTTAAGTTAAAGACTCAAAGAGGGTAGAACACTCATATCCTGAAAAGGAGTGCAGAATGAGGCAGATGGCAAGTATTCACAAATGATTTAGAAATTTGAGTCACAAATGGAGATTGTTAGGTTTTGACCCAAATTTTTAAGTTTTGTGTTTTAGTCTTGGGTGAAGGTCCGCTTGAGCGGCCGTCGATTTTTCAACTCTCGCGACATTGACCGGTCGAGTGACTAAGGGGTCCGCTCGAGCGGTCCACCGCAGAATAATTTTTGTTGCAACGCTAGGGTTATGATTTTAAACTTGTATGTCTTATATATACTGTTTTAAGTTTTGAAGTTTTGAAAACAATATAGAGAACGTAGAGAATACAGAAAGAGTGAATGAGGTCGTTCTAGAACGTCTATAGACTCAGTGTGCGGCTCAGCTTTGAGATCAGAGAGAATAGTGAGATAGTGAGAGATTCAGTTTGAGGTCACATACTTAGTGAGGTAGAGAGTAAATCTTGTAATTCATGTTAAAGAGTTTAGTGGATTGATTTTTCTCTCCCGTAGAGATAAGAAGTTAACCGAACCACGTATATCTTGCGTATTTTGGTTGTTCTTATTTCTTTCGTACTTGCTATTTTGAATTGAAATTTACGTGGATTACCGTTTGGTTATCCAAATTTATTGATCTTATTTTTGAGAATTTAAGTAAAAAAATCTCAATATTTATTAAATGGATCATTCATGTAAAAAATTAATTTAATAAAATACTGATAACTGTATAAAGAGAGCACATTTGTCAAAAAAAAAAGAAATAAATAGCAGGTTGTAACAAAACAGTTTTCCTATAAAAAAAATTCAACAAATGTAATCAAATTATATAGAATTACTTTAACAAGTGCCATATATAAAAAAATTATGATCATAAAAATATAGTCGAGCGCCGAACTTAGGAGCAGAGTGTTGTTGTGACTTCAAGTACTGTAATTTAACTCCTAATTCCACTAACTGCTGCTTAGCTCCTTGGCTTCACTTAAAAATTATTATTATTTTTTTTAAAAAATCAACTTTTAAACTACACAATTTGCCATATTAAAAAAGCTAATAGCATTTTTTTATTTCTTTTCCCATGAAAAAAAAGCATATTCATATCTCAAATACTCTCACTTTTTTTTGAATAAAATAACTATAATACTCTTAATTTAAAAAGTTAACTCTTCTCACAAAAACAAAAAGACCGTGTCAATTTTCCTAACATTATAATTTAAAAACAAAAAGTGTGGATATTTTAGACATTTTAATAAAAAAAACTATCATAAAAATTTATTTCAAATAATTTACTTTTTTTTTTTAAATTAAGTTAAAAATCTTAAAAACTAAGCTTCATTGATATTCCAAACAAAGGCTCAGTGATGTGATACGTGTTGATATTTTATAGGGGAAATACGAAAGAAAACTCAATGAGCATGGAATAATAAATTATTAATGTATTGACATTTCTACAAAAAATATATAAATATTTATGAAAATTGTAGACTCTATTTTTAATAATGTATTGATATTATTATTATTTGTTCAACACTCACTAGACTCTCATTAGCACAAAAGCAGTGCCATATTTTCCTTAAATTAATCTTCTTAGAGAAAATCCTATGACAATTTGGCATTTATTTTAGTTTAATATTAGAATAATTAATAAAATTATTTCTGATATTTTTATATTTGTAAGTATATTTTTACTAAAAAAACAACGTGCAATTAAATCTTATAAGGTAGAACGTTATAAACTTTTGAACTACCACGAACTCCAAGTGACAAGAGCCTACTATTAAGAAAAATAACTATATGCCTCTCTCGATATTTTTATTTGTATTTTTTGTTATAAGTTATTTTTCTAGTTTTGATAATACCTAACCCTTCAGTTTTCTAAAACATGAAGGCATAATATCATGTGTGTATTTTTTTTGTTAAGTAAATTACACACCTAAAAAAAATAAATTAATTAAAAATTAATAAACATGTGGTTAGGTTATATTTGTCTAAAAAATTAATAGTTAAATAAAAATTTTAAAAAAACTAAACAAATATAATACGATAATGTATATGACCAATATCGGATCACTTTTATTATTATTTTTTTACGTAAATTAGTAAATTCAACAAATACTAAAAGCATAAATCATTCAAGTTATGACATGGAAATAGTAGGGGTGCACGTTGTCCGAATTAGATCGATTTTTAAAAAAATTAAGAGTCGGATCGTTTATAACGGTTCTAAATTTTTTGGAATCGTGTCCGAACCGTTCAAGTAACGGAACCGGACCGGAACCAATCCGTAACAACAGATCGAACACGATTCAGTTAACGGTTTCAACCAAAATAAATACATTTTTATGATCTAAACCGTTTATTTTATTGTTCTTAATTTATATATTATTATTATAAAAAATTAAATTAATCGGATATCTTTAACTACCAAAATAAATCACATTTGT
>JAOTRH010013062.1:0-22926 GCA_034768845.1 Heliamphora exappendiculata
GAAGAAGAGTTTGAAGAACAGGGTGAGTTCCA
This sequence comes from Heliamphora exappendiculata, assembly GCA_034768845.1. Taxonomy (NCBI): domain Eukaryota; kingdom Viridiplantae; phylum Streptophyta; class Magnoliopsida; order Ericales; family Sarraceniaceae; genus Heliamphora; species Heliamphora exappendiculata. The sequence goes on from JAOTRH010013062.1 coordinate 33, forward strand.
AGAGCACGTGGATCCCGCTGATGCATTCTGAGGAGTCGAGACCTCTGCTTTTGTTCTTATATTCAGTTTTTCCCGTGCTCAGTATAATTTTTGAAATTTTTTGGTAAAATGGTAATAGTTATGTACTTTTGAACCGTTTAAAACTCCCTTATGATGTAATAACTAATGTATGTAAATATGAATGAATAGCTAGAATATCTATTTCTTTATATTTATATATGTCCCAACGTGCCCAGAAGACGGGGTGCCACAGTTGGTATCAGAGCTTAGGTTTAGCAAACCTTCAGGCCTTGGGTTATGGGAAACCATACATTTTGTCGCATTGGAGCTCTATAGGAGGTATTGTATTAATTATTATAACCATCTATACATTATAAGAACTAAAATCTACTGCGTCTAAGTCATATAGCGAGTCGCGTCAGGACGATACCGAGTTTAGGAACAACAAGGAATCTACATGCAGAAGATAAGTAAGGGCATCGAGATTGAAGATTGGAGATTCATGCTGTAGAGCCTCGGTACATGTTTATTTTCTTTTTCATATTTTTGGTAAGAAAAGAGACCAAAATAAATTTGGGCATGAGTGCTATTAAATCTTTGTTCGTTAAATGTTGAATTAATAATATGTGAAGGTAAAATTAAAGTACACGGTGATGAATGATATTATTATGGTGGTGTTAGTGGAAAGATTAAAATATTAAAATGTGAACAAAGTTGGAGGATTGAGTGAAAATTTAAGTAAATTTTGCAGAATTCAGTTTAAGGGTCACCGCTCGAGCGGTGGGAGTCCGCTCGAGAGAACTATCGGGTGATATTGATAATATTCTCGAATGTTGGAGAGGTTTTGGGGTGGGATATATATATACACACATTAGCCACAGGAGAAAAACTCAACTACGTTGGCCACCTCTCTTCTTCTCTTCTCTTCTTCTTCCTCTTAGAGAGAGAGTGAAACCCAAACCCATATGAGAAACCCTAGCCTACACCATAAAAATTGAAGGGTTGAAGCAAGATTGAGAGCCATCGAGGATGGAAATCAAGCTTTGGAGCAAGGAGGTAGGAGATGGAGCATCAAGAAAGCAAGATCAATCAACATCCAAACCCTATGAGGGAGAAATTGGAGTAATATCAAGCTTTTGAGCAAATCCGAGGTAGGATCTAGATTCTCTCGTATGTTTGTGTTGATTTGAGTTGATATTTTGATTATATGAGTAAAATATTGTAGATTTCATGCATGAATTGAAGGATTGATAGAGTTATATGGGAGTTGAGGTGAGTTCTCATGAAGATTTGTGTTTTTGAGAAATAATAAACCCTTATTTGAGAAATTATTGCATAAAAAGGGTTTATGAAACTTGAATCCAATGCATTTGGGATGAAAATTGGGATTTGAAACCTATTAGATGAAGGATTAAGGTTTTGAAGTTAGAAACTCAAAATAGGGGCAAATCTAGGGTTTTCTCGTCTGACAGCACGCTCGAGCGGAGCCCTATCCGCTCGAGCGCTCAACTGGCAGAGAGTTGGGCGCTTGAGCGCCCAATGTCTGCTCGAGCGGATTGACTGCGGAGGGCCAACTTCTTTTGATCATATCTCCTTCATTCGGACTCCAAATTGGGTAGTTCTTGTACTCAAATCGAAGCCCCAGAAGTCCTCTTTCCAACAAGACTACTCTCACAAAATAATTCTTTTTTTAAAAAAAGTTATGATCAAAATAGTGAGGGTACGTCAAAATTTTAAAACCATTTTCACCTGTTTTTAGTCGACTATTGTGGGAAAACATATTTTCATACATATTGGCCCTTTTTATTAAATTCCTAGTCCCTTGAGCTTGTGGAACATCTAATGATATATCTACATTGAGTTGGGATACAAGTATTGGACCCTATTGATTGAGTTTTCTTTACAATAAAGGTGAGTTTCAAATAGATATATGTATATATGCATGATGGGTGTATACTTTGTAAATAATGTGATCTTCTTGCTATCATCATTGTGTTATTGGTACTTGGTGATATTGAAGTAATGATGTGAACCATGAGAAACTATACAATGAAATTATTAACTTGAATTTAAAACCTATGGTTGAATGTGTGATATACATAATGAGAGGCTGCGGTCCTGTGGTCCTACAGTGAAAGCCCGCGAAGTTTCATGTATAATGAGGGGCTGCGGTCCTGCGGTGAAAACCCGTGAAGTTTTACATTCAAAGGTTAAATGTGAAAATTGAGCACTTAATTTTAATGAACCATGTGGATTGATGTGAATTAAGTTGGCCTGACGGGTTTGCGATGAAAGACTAGAAACTTGCGCAAGATGGGGACCACGTGCCCACGGGTTAACCCCTGGAACGTGGTGTTATGCCGTGGTGAGTTATAGAGCTACCTATTATCCAATGGCTTCGCGTAGCCTATTGGGATTAATAGGGTGGGATTTCTATAAGCTGCACCTGACGACGATTCATTAAAGGTAATAAGATTATGTGAAAATTGGGAAATAAAATGAGTAATTTATGGATAGAAAAACAAACGGATAAATGGAGACTAATTTGTGTGCGTGGGCGTGTGTGTGTTAAAAAAGAAGTAATGACTTGGTAAAAATATGCATTTTCATTTCGGTTACACCAATCACACCTCACAAATCATGCATTAAATATGAGTTAATCTTTATCCTACGAGCTTTGGCTCATGTTTATATGTCCAACACATTTCAGGTTCTGAAGAGCTGGGTGACACCAAAGTTGTGGGAGGTTTTGGGAAGGGCCAGTAGATGGGGCTGTAATGTCATTTGTTATTTTGTTCTTATTGTACATTAGATAAGAATGTGATGTAATGAAAAAGAATAGTTAATGTGGTATGTACTCTAAACATTGTGGTAAACAAGGAAATGTAATCCTGAAACTTGATTCGTTCAGTTAAATCTTTTCTATGATGTGTACAATATTTTCTTAGTTCTTGGGCATTACTTTTGGATGTGAGTTATATATAAACTATTTTGGGGGTTGGTTCACGGACTTGGGCTTGGGTTGTGACACATGCAATGAGTTATCTTATTTTGAGGGGGGTAGACAGAAGTATGCACTAGGAAAAGTTATAGATTTCACCTCAAGAGACACAGTTAGAACCCCACAACTTCATCCTTATAAGTCCTTTTCTCATTTACCCCACGCCCTGGTGTTAACTTTTTGAAGTTCTTTTGTGTGTCCTTTCTTCTTATAACGTCGGTCCTCAATGGTACCATCAAGCGTTGTTCGTCAGTAACTCTTATGCACCCAAGTCTTGTTGATAACCCTATTAAAAATTCAGTCCTAGAAAGTACCTTAGTCCTCAAGTTTTCATGCCTTGATAATTATAATGATCCGGTACACACCCTAGTTGTAACAACCCGGTTGATAACGACCAGTGTAAAGACCCAGCCCAAACCCTAAGTGTTAGTGACGGATAGCCCACGAAACCATAGAACACAGAAGAAGTTCAAAATCCTAACTCGAACTGAAAACCCCAAGTTTGGCCCAAAAACCCTAAAAAGGTCCAAAACAAAGGCAATAAAACCCTTGTACCGAGAGAATCTCCTAACATTCTAAATGAGGTAAATATCATGAAATAATGAATTAAAAATTAAAAATCCTCATAAATAGGGTAAAACAATCGTTTTGCCCATAGTATAGCAAAAAGCCTTAAAAACTCAAATTTTGACATATGGATACCCTAAGTCAAGAATCTAAGTACAATTAAGTGGTAAAAGACAAAATAACATCTAAAATGCCAAAAATGCCCCGTAGTGGCCGACCACCTTGGGGGATGTGCCAAAAATTGATTTTTTTTTTCTTCTTTTTAGCTTTAAATGATGAGAAATATATTAAATGAAGCATTATGATGATCCCATACTTGTTGAACAAGTAATATACCAAATAATATAGTGTTACAAGTCAACAAAAGAAAACAAGTTATTATTGAAATTCATGCACAACAAAATAAGTCAAAAAGTCCTATGTTATCAAAATAGCTTAATTTGACTTAAAAGAATACATCTATTTAATCAATTGCTATGAAAACTATGATAATACATGAAAATACTATATTTTTTTATAAATATATCAAAATAATTAGTCTCGAATGGAAAAGACAAAAAATATACATCAAATTAACTTTTAATGTATTTTCTTGCACAATATGGGCACGAAAATACAGGCAAACCCCTTGATTGATAGGGGATCAGATTTTGTCCCCCCAAACTAAACCCTTGCAACTTTTAGCTTCCCAAATCTGATTTCTTGTCCCCTCAAAGCTTGAACTACATTAAATGGCCCATGTGAAAAAGAGAAAATAGTACAAAATCATTAATTACCTTGTTCCCTAACACTTCCTATATAAGCTAAGGCCAAACACCTTCTTCCCCTTGAATATTTCGGTGGAGAGAGAGGGAGAGATATCAGATCTTATTTGAGAGAAGAAAGAAGAAGAAGAAGAAGAAGGAGGAGGGATCCAAGAAAGGGGTCTTTGGAGACCATGGTTTTAAAGCCAAGTCCTACTAAGATTTCCACCATCTTTTGATCTCCCAAACATGTAAGTAAAACCCCTAAACCTTGTATCTAATATCCCTCAAAATATTCCCCAACACAACCCTTTAAGCCCCTTAAAAACTAAGAACCGAAATCAAATCGAAAAGGCGTTGTAGTTGGAAACTTAGGGGCTGTTTTGTTTATAATGATATGAGATATTGTTGTATGTGGTTATCATTGAGTTTGATGATCTCTAAGGGTACTGGAGTCTTGTTATTTATGTTTGAAACACCAGCAAGCAAGGAACTAGAACCAAAACATGACATGACATAAGTAGAAGACCTAAACCCTAAGAGGCTTGATTTTAAAGAACTTTCATGTTTCTGCCCTGAGATTTGGAATGCCATAACTCTCTCTAGAAAATTCATCTAAGCATGATTTCTATGTCCAAAGTTATATTTTTGTGTTATATTTCATCCAAAATTGGTTTCAACTCATTTTAATAACCATAACTCAAGATATTGCAATTTCACCAAAGTGTGTCATTTTCTGACCAGTCAACACCACCGACCAGAAAACCCTAGCTTAGAATGAGATCCGAACCTTGGTCAAAACATGAAAGTTGTAGATAACATGTATATCCATCTAAGCACCAAAAATGAGGACAAAATATTGAGCTTTTCTAGGTCAAAAGCCCTCTGAAATGTTCTGTTGATTTTCAGCCCCCGAGGAACATTCTGTCACATATTTTTATATAGCCCAAAACACCAATTTTTAGGGACCTATTCCAAAAGTGGTCTACATGAACATTGTAGCCAAAATGCTGAAGTATTTTCAGCCCAAAAATCAGTCCTTAAAGCCTCGGGATGTTATCCCAAAACCACGTTAAACACTCTGTTCAAAACCGGCACTCCTGAGTTTTGGTGGCTGACGGAACCTACTTTTTAAAATGGCCAAAAAGTATAACTTGTTTCAAAAAACGTCCCTTAGCTCTAAACATGAAACATGTATAGGACTTGTTAAAATATAACATACTAAAAAATGGGCTCATTTAGACTTCATTTGGTTCCCCAAAACCAAGAGCAACAGAAGCATAATTTTGGGTAAAATCTGGAGAAAGTGCTGAACCGTTTTTGGTTAGGATAAAATGTTCACCCTTTTGCCTTAGGATTTGGTCTTGGTGTTAAACATGGGAGTTGTAGGATATATTTTTATCTAAATGGAGTTTAAAAATTATAGCTTGATTCTATGTCTAGATACCCTAAAACCCTGTCGGTCCTTTTAATTTAATACTTAGTTTTAGCCTTAAAAGTTGCTAAGTGTGATTCGAGCACCCTTTGCTATGAGACCTGAATTTTCGTATGTTGACTTATTTGAATTAGTCGATTAGTGTTTCTAAGTGAATGTATGAAGATTTAGAAATTATGTTATCATATTTGAATCATATCTTGAGAATTGTAGTTTGTGCTTCATATACTTGTACTTTATTCTTTGCGCATTATACCATGAATCTTGCCATGCTAGTTGATGTCATGCTATAAATAGTCATACTTGAGATCCATATTACACATTATGAGCATTCTCATTTGCATCCTGACATGTTGGAGTCCATCTGTGCAAACCGTTGTTGGGATGGGCTGTGTTGAGAATATTATTCTTGGTTATAAGTCTAGGGCATCCCTAGTTGCCATTTTCAAAATGTTTTGGTTTCTACACCCTGGGTGCATCCCCGGTGTTGAAAATGATTTTGGCTTGTACACCCTCGGTGCGTCCCAAGTGATACAAAAATGGTTTATGAATATTGTTGGGCACCTTGGGTTCGTCGCTAGCATTCTGGTTTCGAAAGTTTGGATTTTAGGTTAGTCGGAGAGACCCTAATTCGGCTGGCCTAACCCCACTACGGTGGTAATTTGAAGAGAGTGAAATTACGGTTGTCCTAAATCCCTCATCCTGGTACTCTGTAAAATATGAACGTTTCTTGAATTCTCTTAATCTTTGGGTTGACATCAGCGAAAGCATCACCCATCTTAAGATGGGTTGTGTGCGCACATAATTGTCAGGCCCGGATAAGGGTGGCTAAATAATTGGGTGGCTGGCCACCACGCCATTGCCATTGAGTAAAATAGCTATGGCATGAAGCCAGGCGACGTGGTTACTATTCATAACGAGGCGCGATGATGGCTTTGGTGATCAATTTGTCCAATGAAGTCTAATCTGGTAATTACCGGCATGGAATTCCTGTTCTTATCTGGGTGCATTTTGGGTTGGGCATCTGCATTTCATACACATGTTTATTGACTTATCTGCTATTATGTTACAAAATCTGTCTATCTCATTGACTATAAACTGTACTGGGTGTTTTATGGTATGTGTTGCGGTGAATTTTGTGCCGTGAGATTAGTTAGAAGGTTAGAGTGTTTTGCTTCTAGACCTTGGCTCATGGCATTCGTGCCACAAGTGAGGAGGAGGTCTTGGAGGAAGTAATCCTAGAGGGAGAAGAAGAGTTTGAAGAACAGGGTGAGTTCCAAGAGCACGTGGATCCAGCTGATGCATTCTGAGGAGTTGAAGACTCTGCTTTCGTTTTTATATTCAAATTTCTCGTGCTTGTGTAATTGATGAAATTTCTTGGTGGAACTGTAATACTTATGTACTTTTGAACGGTTCAGAACTCGTTTATAATTTATTAACTATTGTATGTAAATATGAATGTATGGCTAGTTTATCCCTATGTTTATATTTATGTATGTTCCGATGTGCCCGGAGGATGGGGCGTCACAGTTGGTATCAGTGCTTAGGTTTAGTGAACCTTCAGGCCTTGGGTTATGGAAAATCATGCATTCTGTCGTGTTGGAGCTCTGTAGGAGGTGTTGTATTAATAATTATTATCATCCATACATTATAAGAACTAAAATCTTCTACGCCTAAGTCTTATAGCAAGTCATGCTAGGACATTACCGGAATCAGAAGCAGCAGGGCATCTACATGCGAAGGATGGGTATGACCATCGAGATCAAAGATCGGACTTTCATGCAACGAGTTTCATTATTTAAGGGGGGTAGACAGGAGTACGCACTAGGAGACGTTTTAGATACCACCTCGAGAGACACCTTTAGAATCCCGCGACTTCATCCTTATAAGTCCTTTTCTCATTTACCCCAAGCCTTGGTGTCAAGTTTTTGAAGATCTTTTGTATGTCCTTCTTTCTTATATCATTAGTTCTCAATGGTACCGTCAAGTGTCGTTCGTCGGTAACTCTTATGCACCCAAGTCTTGTTGATAACCCTATTCAAAATTCAATCCTAGAAAGTTCCCTTGTCTTTAAGTTTTCGTGCCTCGATAATGACCGGTATTCGCATTTGATGCTCCTCCGATTAGAGTCATCATCCTTGAGCAAACTCTTCTCTTGAAGAACTCAATATCAATTCTTTGTTAAGTACCCGTTCCAAACATCCGACATTAATAAAATCTTTTGCCATCGTTCACTTCTCTCGACTCTGAAACCACCTACCGTTTGAAGGTATTGCAAGGATTCAAAAAGCTATTAGGGGATAGAATGGATGCAAAGTGGATGCAGACACAGAAACCAAGGGATAGGAGAGGAATCATCAACCCGCGCAACCCAGCAACCGACTCTGAAGCCAACCACGTGCAGTGGCGCTGCTATGGTATCTATGAGGAAACGTGGGAGCGTGACTCGATTATTCGCTGCATCTATCCGCATCTGTTCGTCTAGGCTTTAGTGCGTTGGGCGTTGTATCTTTTTTTTGGTTAGAAGTTATACGTGCATTCTATGAACTTTTGAAAACCTTGCACTAGTTATGTGATTAGAATGAAATGCAAATGTTTGTTATTGAATTCTTCATAAATAATCTCATAATCCCAAATTAAGTTCCACAAAATCCTAAATCATGAAAACAATAAAGAATTGAAACAACCCCCAAATCCCAACACTTTTTTATCTTAGGATGACTGATAGCCAACTAAACCATCGACAAACTAACGAACCCCTAGATGGTGAAACACCTGAGCTAGCCTGAGTTTTACAAAGGCCACCGTTAAAACCCCATAACTCTATCCCTATGAGTTTCTTTCTCAAGCCTTTATGGAAACTCTCGTATCCGATCAAAGTCTTTTTCATATCCTCCTTCCTAATAACATCGGTCTCGAACGTTCAACGTTGGTAAAGTCTTTTACCCTCATACAATTCTCTCGATCCTGATACCACACTTTTGTGCAGTAGTTTCATGAATTCTTTGTTTACTCTCGAAATCCCAACCTGGGAAGTCGACTTGGATGCTTGAATTGAAGTGCATTAGGTCAACGTAACTTCACAGAAAATATCTAGTTTAGCTGCCCCTTTTGCTTGAACATATCTTTTATATTAATCTAATTGTACTGGATTAGTTCCGATGACACATGTTTAAAGTCTTATTCACTGTCCTTCTCTTGTTTCTTGTACAATTGAACCCCAAGTGACCACTCAATTTGTGTCAATGGAAATTGCCTTAACTGTGACCGTTTAACCTCATCCAACCTATCTTTGAACCACCTGGGTTCCGCTCTAGAATGTTCTAACCCCACGTATGCTTTTGATTGTTAACCTTCAAAACTTTACCCCATAAATCTATGAATAACAACGATTGTCAAAAACAATTTACTATAGATTTTCAAAGGTCCCAACAAATGAGACTATGCCATCAACAATCCAAAGTTAGAAACGACAGCTTCACATCAAAGGATTCGCGACACCACCATATTGTATAATTCAACCTTCTCCAGACTAGTTTATAGCTGACCCACCCATCCGATAAATCGAGAAGTAACAGATTCATACCAGTAGTAAGAAAGTGAAAAATAAGAAATAGCCTCAAACTCATGTTAACTTTAGTACGCTAGCTAAAGAAGTACGTTTATATACATCGATGTTCACACCGACCCTCCCACTGAAGTGTTAGAGACTGGATTATTGCCATCACTATCAAGGAACAAAGAATCTTGATCACAACAATGAACGTGTGGAGCCTGATGAAGAATTAACCACTAAGTCACAATGGATCACATGACTAGATAATTACCACAACCATACCTTTTATCATGTTTGTTTTACCCTAGAATGACCAACTGCCTGAGAAAACGATCTAGTTATTGGAAGAGACATTCAAACCCAACGTTCTAAGCACGTCAAGAACATATGGTAGAGGCCAAGAGGAACGGAGCAACCCTTGGAAGGACTAGAGAGAAAATGGAAGCATATGATTATAGACTTTGCCCTCAGAATTATCAAGATCACCTCAAAGACCGGTAACTCTTTAGTTGAATGCTTCAAGGGTTTAGGTGCCCAGGAGTTTGTGGAAATAGTGAGTCCTATTGACGCTGAAGATTGTTTGAAGGGTGGAGTGTGCATTTTAGAAAGACCAAGTTATTCAAATGATAGGTTCTTGAAGTATCAGTTTGTATTTGTTTGGCGTTAAGTTTGTGTAACTCTTATGGAGTGATGTTTGGTTATCGTTATGGTATCGATGTAAGTTGCAAGGAAGTTGCTTTTGAAAACCTTTTATGATGTGACCCGTTAGGGCAAGTTTGTTTAGATTGATGAGTAGCTATTGCTGGTATAAAAAAGGAATTTTCTTATAGTAACGTATAAACTATATGTGTGAGAAGTTGAAGGGTGATATAATTCTGTTATTTCTGTTGGAGTTGTGTAGCAGCTTAATGTGAGTACGTTGGAAGAATAAGTGTTTGGATGAGAAGAGTGGAAGCTTAAGTAAAATTATACAAATTTATAGGTATAGTTTTTGTAATTGGCCTTGAGTGAATCGAGTGTCTTGGTAAAATGTGGGTAAGATAAAATAATTAAAGTACAAAAATGATTCTTTGTTCGATTGCATGGTAGAAAATGTGTGAAGGGATTGAGTGATGATGATAAGAGACTTTATAATCAGGAGTTAATACTATTCAGTTAAAGGATTGTAGGGTGGATGGTACGTATGTGAAGAAAATATGTGACGAGGTTGTGATTGGATTCATATGAGTAAACATATACCTGGGGAGCGTTTAGCCTGTGTGGTATGTTTAGCCCTAGTGACTGATTAGGTTCATGTGGCGGTATTATTCTTGATGGTCGTAAGGCTAGAGTAGTCCAATACAAAGTGGTGATGTGATTTCGTGTTAATAATCGTTAGTCAATCGAGAAATAGTCTTCAATGTACACTTTAATATTGCAATGAGCTGGTTTTCGATATAGTGACAGTCTTTCTAGAAAGAAGTGGAGAATGTTTAAATCAGTTTTGATGGTAGGCTAGTTTAGAGGCATATGACCGCTTGTGGAAGTCGTACTCAATGTAAGTTGTGTTTTGGAGCCAACGTATTCTCAAGGATAGACAGGGGTCGTGATACCATAAATTGAAAGTGCGGGAGTCAGATGTAGCTAAGACTGCTTTTAGGACTCGTTACGAGCATTATTAAATTGTGGTGATGCGTTTCGGGTTAATAAATTTACTTGTTGTGATTATGGACCTATAACTGAATATCGTCTATCAACAGAATTACAATTTGGTCTAGAAAGCTTCTAAAGAGGAACACAGGAAATATTTGAAGATTCTTTGTAGATCATAAGAAAGTACAAGTTGTATGCAAAATTAGGTAAGTGTGAGTTTTAGTTGGACCGAGTGATGTTTTTAGGTCATATTATATATGGAGAAGAAATTCAAGTGGACCCGACAGCAGTAGAAGCAGTAATTAATGGGAAGAGGTTAACTAACGTGACAGAGATACAAACTTTTTGGGGCTAGCTGGTTATGTGTTACGATACTTGAAGATTATGTAATAATTAGTTTAAAGTGTTAAGTAGGACAAGAATAACTCAAGTAATCAAAGACACAATTTTGAAGAATGAAAAGACACAATGTTAGTAAATCATCCTTAACCTTCCATGCGATGAACTACGGGGCAAAATTTTGGGGACAAAATTTGTTTAACGGGGGTAGTTTGTAACGACTCGGTACACACCCTAGGTTTAACAATCCGGTTGATAACGACTAGTGTAAAGACCCAGCCCAAACTCTAAGTGTTCGTGACGGATAGCCCACGAGACCATAGAACACAGAAGAGGTTCAAAACCCTAACACGAACCGAAAACCCTAAGTTCGGCCCAAAACCCCTAAAAAGATCCAAAACATAGGCAATAAAACTCTTGTACCCGGAGAATCTACTAACATTCTAAATGAGATAAATATCATAAAATAATAAATTAAAAATCAAAAATCTTCTTAAATTGGGTAAAACGACCATTTTTTCCCTAATACAACAAAAAACCTTAAAAATTCAAATTTTGACATATGGATACCCTAAGTCAAGAATCTAAGTACAATTAAGTGGTAAAAGATAAAATAACATCAAAAATGCCAAAAATGCCCCTTAGTGGTCGACCACCTTGGGGGATGTACCAAAAAGTGACTTTTTTTTGCTTCTTTTTAACTTTAAATAATGAGAAATGTATTAAATAAAGCATTATGATAATTCCATACTTGTTGAACAAGTAATATACCTAATAATATAGTGTTATAAGTAAACAAAAGCAAACAAATTATTAGTGAAGTTCATATATAATAAAATAAGTCAAAAAGTCCTATGTTGTCAAAATAGCTTAATTTTACCTAAAAGACTACATCTATTTAATCAATTACTATGAAAACTATGATAATACATGAAAATACTATATTTTTCATAAATATATCAAAATAATAAGTCTCAGCAGGAAAAGATATCAAAAAGATACATCAAATTAACTTTTAATGCATTCTCTTGCACAATAAGGGCACGAAAATCAAGACAAACCCCTTGATTGATGGAGGAACATATTTTGTCCTGCCAACCTGAACCCAGCTTCCCAAATCTGATTTCTTGTCCCCTCAAAGCTTGAACTACATTAAATGGCCCATGTGAAAAAGAGAAATGAGTACAAAATCATTAGTTACCTTGTTCCCTAACACTTCCTATATAAGCTAAGGCCAAACACCTTCTTCCCCTTGAATATTTCGGTGGAGAGAGAGGGAGAGAGATCAGATCTTAAGTGTTCTTGAGGGTCCATGAAGGTTTGAGAGAAGAAAGAAGAAGAACAAGGAGAGATCCAATAAAGGGGTCTTTGGAGACCATGGTTTTAAAGCCATGTCCTACTAAGTTTTTCACCATCTTTTGATCTCCCAATCATGTAAGTAAAATTCCTAAATCTTGTATCTAATATCCCTCAAAATATTTTCCAACACATCCCTTTAAGCCCCTTAAAAACCAAGAACCGAAATCAAACCAAAAAGGCGTTGTAGTTTGAAACTTAGGGGCTGTTTTGTTTATAATGATATGAGATGTTGTATGTGGTTATCATTGAGTTTGATGATCTCTAAGGGTGTTGGAGTCTTGATATTTAAGTTTGAAACACAAGCTTGCAAGGAAATAGAACGAAAACTTGACATGACATAAGTAGAAGACCTAAACCCTAAGAGGCTTGATTTTTAAGAAGTTTGATGTTTCTGCCCTAAGATTTGAAATGCCATAACTCTCTGTAGAAAATTGATCTAAGCATGATTTTTATGTCCAGAGTTATATTGTTTTGTTATATTTCATCCAAAATTGGTTTCAACTCATTTTCATAAGCAGAACTTAAGATATTGCAATTTCACCAAAGTGTGTCATTTTCTGACCAATCAACTCCTTCGACCAGAAAACCCTAGTTTAGAATGATATCCGAACCTTGGTAGAAACATGAAAGTTGTAGAAAACATGTATATACATCTACCCACCAAAAATCAGAACAAAATATTGATGTTTGTTAGCTTAAAAATCCCTCTAAAAGTTTTTGTTGATTCTCAGTCCCCGAGGAACATTTTGTCACATATTTTTATATAACCCAAAAAACCTATTTTTAGTGACCTATTCCAAAAGTGTTCTACATGAACATTATAGCCAAAATTTGGAAGTACTGTCTGCCCAAAAATCAGACCTTAAAGCCTCAGGATGATATCCCAAAACCATTTTAAACTCTCTGTTCAAAACCGGCTCTGCTGAGTTTTGGCGGCTGACAGAACCTACTTTTTAAAATGGCAAAAACGTCTAATTTATCTCAAACAACTACCCCTAGCTCTAAACATGATACATGCAAAGGACTTGTTAAAATAGAACATACTAAAAATGGGCTCATTTGGACTTCATTTGATACCCCAAAACCGAGAGCAACAGAAGCATAATTTTGGGTAAAATCTGGAGAAAGCGCTGAACCGTTTTTGCTTAGGATAAAATGCTCACCCATTTGCCTTAGGATTTGGTCTTGGTGTTAAACATAAGAGTTGTAGGATATATTTTCCTCTAAAAAGTGTTGAAAAATCATAACTTGATTCTAAGTCTAGATACCCCAAAATCTTGTCGGTCCTTTTAATTTAATACTTAGTTTTAGCCTTAAAAGTTGCTAAGAGTGATTCGAGCACCCTTTGCTATGAGACCCGAATTTTTGTATGATGACTTATTTGAATTAGTCGATTAATGTTTCTAAGTGAATATATGATGATTTAGAACTCATGTTATCATATTTGAATCATATCTTGAGAATTATAGTTTGTGCTTCACATACTTGTACTTTATTTATTGCGCGTTATACCATGAATCTTGCCATGCTAGTTGACGCATGCTATAAATAGTCGCACTTGAGATCCATATTACATATAATGAGCATTGTCATTTTCATCCTGACATGTTGGAGTCCATCTGTGCAAACCGTTGTTGGGATGGGCTGTGTTGAGAATATTATTCTTAGTTTTAAGTTTAAGGCATCCCTGGTTGCCATTTTCGAAAATGTTTTTGTTTTTACACCCTGGGTGCGTCCCCGATGTTGGAAATGATTTTGGCTTGTACACCCTGGGTGCATTCTCGGTGTCACAGAAATGGTTTATGAATATTGTTGGGCACCATGGGTTCGTCGCTAGCATTCTGGTTTTGAAAGTTTGGATTTTGGATGAGTCAGAGAGAGCCTAATTTGGCTGGCCTAACCCCACTGTGGTGGTAATTCGGAGAGAGCCCAATTATGGTTGTCTTAAATCCCTCATTTTAGTACTCTGTAAAGTATGAACGTTTCTTGAATTCTCTTAAACTTTGGGTTGACACCGGCGAAGGCATCACGCATCTTGAGGTGGGTTGTGTGCGCACATAATTGTCAGGCCCGGATAAGGGTGGCTGAATAATTGGATGGCTAGCCCCCATGATGTTTCCATTGAGTAAAATAGCTGTGGCATGAAGCCAGGCGACATGGTTACTATTCGCAACGAGGCGCGATGATGGCTTTGGTGATCAATTTGTCTAATGAAGTCTAATCTGGTGATTCCTAGCGTGGAATTCCTGTTCTTATCTGGGTGCATTTTGGGTTGGGCATCTGCATTTTATGCATGCATATTTATTGACTTATCTGCTATTATGTTACAAAATCTGTCTGTCTCATTGACTATAAATTGTACTAGGTGTTTTATGATATGTGTTGCTGTGAATTTTGTGCCGTAAGATTAGTTAGAAGGTTAGGGTGTTTTACTTCTGGGCCTTGGCTCATGGCATTCGCGCCACATG
This sequence comes from Heliamphora exappendiculata, assembly GCA_034768845.1. Classification (NCBI taxonomy): domain Eukaryota; kingdom Viridiplantae; phylum Streptophyta; class Magnoliopsida; order Ericales; family Sarraceniaceae; genus Heliamphora; species Heliamphora exappendiculata. The sequence continues at coordinate 15,133 of JAOTRH010013062.1, forward strand.
TGAGGAGAAGTTCTTGGAGGAAGTAATCATAGAGGGAGAAGAAGAGTTTGAATAACAGGGTGAGTTCCAAGAGCACGTGGATCCAGCTGATGCATTCTGAGGAGTTGAAGCCTCTGCTTTCGTTTTTATATTCAGATTTCTCGTACTTAGTGTAATCGTTGAAATTTCTTGGTGGAACTGTAATACTTAGGTACTTTTGAACGGTTTAGAACTCGTTTATAATGTATTAACTATCGTACGTAAATATGAATGTATGGCTAGTTTATCCCTATGTTTATATTTATGTATGTCCCGACGTGCCCGGAGGACGGGGCATCACAATAATGACCGGTATTTGCATTTGATTCTCCTCCGATTCAAGTCATCATCCTTGAACTAACTGTTCTCATGTAGAACTTGATGTCAATTCTTTGTTAAGTACCTGTTCCAAATATTCTACATTGATAAGATTTTCTACCATCGTTCATTTATCTCGACCCTGAAACCACAATCTATTGCAGTGATTTTTGAATTCTTCGTACACTCTTGAAACCTTTACCAGGGAAGTAGACTTGGATGCTTGAATTGAAGTACGTTAGGCCAATGTAACTTCAGGGCCAATATCTAGTTTGGCTGCCCCTTTTGCTTAAACATCTCTTTTATCATAAACTAATTGTACTGGACTAGTTTTGGGGACACTTGTTTAAAGTATTGTTCACTATCCTCCTCTTATTTCTGCTACATTTGAATCCCAAATGACCACTCAATTTGTGTCAACGATAATTGCCTTAACCGTGACCATTTAACCTCATCCAACCTATCTTTGAACCACCTGGGTTCCACCCTAAGCTGTTCTAACCCCGCACATGTTTTTGATTGTCAACCTTCAAAACCTTTCCCCATAGATCTCTTAGTAACAATGATCATCAGGATATTACGTCATTAGGCCTTAGCGCTTTCATGGGAAACTGAGACGATGCACGAAAACCTCCTAACACCTCTTTAAAGCGTGAAATAGATTTCTTCTTGATGTCACGGCTTAGAATATCTGTCAACGTCCGTGTTTAACAATGTTTTGAAGATCAAGACTCCCATTTGCAAGAATGGTTAGGTAATGGCTTATTCAACTAACTACATCTTTTCAAAGGCCCCGACAAATAAGACTATGCCATCTGCAATCGAAAGTTAGAAACAACAGCTTCACACCAAAGAATTCGCGACACCAGCATATGGCACAATTTAAACTTCTGCAGACTAGTTCATAGCGGACCCACCCATTCGATAAGCTTAGAAGCAAAAGCATATAAATAAATATATATCGATATTCACACCAGCCTTCCCACCAAGTGCTAGAGTTTGGATTTTTGCTATCACTATCAAAGAATGAAGAATCTTGATCACAATAATGAACGTTTGAAGCCTGATGAAGAATTTATCACCAAGTCACAAGAGATCACATGACTAGGTAACTACCACAACCATACCTTTTATCATGTTTGTTTTACCCTAGAATGACTAACCGCCTGAGAAAACGATCTAGTTATTGGAAGAGGCATTCAAATCCAACGTTCTAGCATGTCAAGAACATACGATAGAGGCCAAGAGGAATGGAGCAACCTTTGAAAAGACTAGAGAGAAAATAAAAGCATATGATTACAGACTTCGTCATCAAGATTATCAAGATCACCTCAATGACCGGTAACTCTTTAGTTAAACAATTTAAGGATTTGAGTGCCAAGGAGTTTGTGGAAATAGTGAGTCTTATTGACGCTGAAGATTGTTTGAAGGGTGGAGTACGTATTTTAGACAGACCAAGTTATTCACATAGTAGGTTCTGAAAGTATCGATTTATATTCATTTGGCGTTTAGACTGTGTAACTCTTATAAAGTGGTATTCGATTTCCGTTGTGGTATCGATGTGATTCGCAAGGAAGTTATTTTCGAAAACCTTTTGTAATGTGATCCGTTATGGAAAGCTTGTTTATATTAGTGCGTAAATGTTGCTTATATGGAGAATGAGTTTTCTCATGGGAATGTGTGGACTCTATGTATGAGAAGTTAAAGGGTGATATAATTCTGTTGTTTCTGGTGGAGTTGCGTAGCAACTTAATGTGAGTGCATGGGAGGAATAAGTGTTTGGATGAGGAGAGTGGAAGCGTAAGTAAGACTATACAAATTCATGGGTATGGTTTTTGTAATTGGCCTTGAGTCAATCAAGTGTCTTGGTAGAATGTGGGTAAGATAAAATAGTTAAAGTGAAAAAATGGTTCTTGGTTCGATTGTGTGGCAGAAAATGTGTGAAGGAATTGAGTGATGATGATAAGAGACTTTATAATAAGAAGTTAATACTGTCCAATTAAGAGATTGTAGGGTGGATGGTACGTACGTGAAGGAAATATGTGACTAAGTTGTGATTGGATTCATATGGGTAGGCATATACCTGGGGAGCATTTAGTTAGTGTGGTATGTTTAACCCTAGTGATCATTAAGTTCAAGTGGCGGTGTTAGTCTTGATGGTCATAAGGCTAGAGCAGTCCAACACAAAGTGGTGATGTGATTTCGAGTAAATAGTCGTTACTTGATCAGGAAGTAGTCTTCAATGTACGTTTGAATATGGAAATGAGCTGGTTTTCGGTAGAGTGACGGTCTTTCCAGACAGAAGTGGAGAATGTTTGAAATTAGTTTCAGCGGTGGGGTAGTTTAGAGACATGATCGCTTATGGAAGTCGTACTCAATGTATGTTGTGTTTTGGAGCTAACGTGTTCTCAAAGATAAACTGGGGTCATGATACCACAAATTGAAAGCGTGGGAGTCAGATATACCCAAGGCTGCCTTTAGGAGTCGTTACGAGCATTATGAATTTGAGGTGATGCCTTTCGCGTTAATGAATGTACCTACTGTATTTATGGACCTGATGGATCGGGTGTCCAGAAGCTTTCTAAACCAATTTGTAATTGTGCTGATAAATGATATTCGGTTGTATTCTCGGAGTGAAGAGGAACACAGGAAACGTTTGAAGATTCTTTGTAGATCGTGAGAAAGTACAATTTGTACGTAAAACTTGGAATGTGTGAGTTTTAGTTGGACTGGGTGATGTTTTTAGATCATGTTTATATCTGGAGAAGAAATTCAAGTGGACCCAACAGAAGTAGATGCTACAATTAATAGGAAGAGGCTAATTAACGTGACAGAGATACGAACTTTTTGGGGCTAGCTGGTTATGTGACATGGTCCTTGAAGATTTGGTAGTATTCAATTTAAGATGTTAGTAGGACAAGATAACCTTTACTCTAAGTGCTGAACATATGAACCTGGCCTTATCCACACCCTCAATAGACACAACTCAAGTAAATAAGGACACAATTTTAGAGAACGAGAAGGCACAATGATAGTAAATATCCTTATCCTTCCATACGATGAAGTACAAGGTGAAATTTCAGGGACGAAATTTGTTCAAGGGGGTAGTTTGTAACGACCCGGTATAGACCCTAGTTGTAACAACCCGGTTGATAACGACCCGTGTAAAGACCCAACCCAAACCTTAGTATTAGTGACGGATGGTCCACAAGGCTATAGAGCACGGACAAAGTTCAAAACCCTAACTCAAACCGAAAACCTTAAGTTCAGCTAGTGTCACGCCCCAAAACCCAAGGTCACGTGAAAATCCAACAAACATCAGTATATCGCCTTATGGCGTACAAAACCTGCCTTCAGGAACATGCATACCAAAAAGAAAAACTACAAAAGTCTTCTGCCATCTGTCACCATGGGCACCACAAAATTTACTCAAGATCATTCTCCATATCATCACTTGAAAATGGTTTTGTATAGAAAATCCCACCCGTGAGCTGAAGCCCAATAGAAACAGACTATAAAGCTGTAAAGCAGGATACGCAATCATATGGTGGGAGCTAACTCAACTACAAGTAAAACCAAGCAATAAAACTAATGCAAGCAACAGTTAAAGAAAACTACAGTCAAAATATTATTTTCCACTCGTATCACACAACTGAGGAAAATAGGATAAAAACAGTTTACTCCACTCAGGCCACACAGCCGAGGAGGAAAGATAAAATGAAATCCTATGTACCGACTCTGTCATAAGGGGACAGATGTAGCAACTATAGACTCCTGCCCCTTTACCCAATCCCCACACGTCGTAGGACCGGTTAGGTAAATGCAAGTTCTACATGAAGCCACCACAACGTAAAAGCTTAGTTTACAAGATCAACAACCCGAGGGAACAAAGCTGCCAACCACCTAGTTTACGGGGATTAACCCGAAGGACCAAGGTACCTACTCTACACATGTTTCTGGACTTCCACCAAGGGCAACTCATGCCAAATAACCGCTATCCCGATACATCTAGAGAATCATTTATAAAAACAAAAACCTTTTTCACATTTATACATTAAACATGTATATATTGATCCAATCCATCAACATGGAGATCAAGATCCATCCATCCACATGGAGATCAAAACAAAACATGTAAAAACATGAGTTCAAAACTACATAACATATGTATAAGAAGATCCAATCCATCTACTATGGAGATCTAAGCATGAAAATGCATGGTTTTCATCAAACATTTTAAAATTTGAGACTCAACCGCAAAGGTTAGCGCCTAACCTTCAAAAACATATTTTTCAAAGATGCAACCCATCAGCCCAGGTTTAGTCAACTGGACCCACCCTCCAGTCGACTGAAAAACACACTGGAATCCATGCCAAAATGCCCAATAACACTATTTAGTCGACTGACCCTGTGGGTTCAGTCGACCGAACCTCAAGAACCATGATCCAGTCGACTAACCCCATGGGTTCAGTCGACCGAACCAGCCCAAAAAATGTTTTTCACCTACGATTTTGCCATTTTGAACCCAAGATGAAGCCTCAAAGCTTCCATCTAACACCCATGAACTCACACACACCCAAGCCTATCACCAAAGGCATCAAAAGAAACATCCAACACTATTTTCATCCAATCGAAATGACAAAAAAAAGTTTCTAAACCAAAACCCACTTTTCCCAAACATGAAACATCTTTTCATGAATATAAAATGGTAAAGATGCATAAGATTACATACGACACCCTCTAACAACTTTAAAGTCTAGAATTCTATCTCGGTGAGTTAAGAACTCGATGTCTCGATCCGCGTGCAAAATTGAGCTTCGTCGAAATGAAATTTCGACCGGATGAAAGCGTAGGGCACGATGCCTATAACAAGGATTGGATGTTGGTCCATCAAAAACCAAGCCCTGGCCCCCTGAGAAGTTAGAGAGAAGGCCGAGAGAAAAAGGAGGAAACTTAGTTGTTACGTGTTGAAAATATCTTTTGAAAATATCTAACTCCTAATATTTATAGACCTCTAAAATATTTTTTTTTTTTAATTTTTGAAATTCAAACCGCAACTCCCTTCAACCCTCAGAACCAGCCCAGCATGCTCAAATAAACTCGATCATACTTCAAAACACTTAAAAACATATAGAAGCAAAAATTCTAAACATGCGTCAAAAAGTGCCAAATATGCATATAATATAAAAAGAGATGGTATAGGGTCACAACTCTCCCCCCTTAAGGAATTTTGCCCCCGAAATTCACTACAAGGTCACGAGGTAAACAACTCTTGGTATCTAGCACAAACCCCTGACTCAAGCTCCCAAGTCCCTTCCTCAACCCCGTGATGAAGCCACTGAACTTTGACATAAGCAATCGTTCTCCCCCATAACACCTGCTCTTTCGTATCTAAAATCTTCACAAGACGTTCCTTATAGGTAACATCCTCATCAACCCGTAGCTCAGCCCAATCTAACACATGTGAAGGATCAAGCTCATACCTCCGAAGCATGAAAACGTGAAAGACGTTATGTATAGATGCTAACTGAGGTGGCAAAGCTAGGCGGTATGCTACCACGCCAATCCGTTCCAAGATTTCAAATGGTCTAATAAAGTGCGGTGATAGTTTCCCACTACGGCCAAAACTCGTCAGCCCTCTACGTGGCGAGACCTTCAGAAACACATGATCCCCCACTGTAAATTCTAACGGTCTCCTCCTCTTATCAGCATAACACTTCTGGCGGATTTGTGCTATCACCAAATGCTGACGAATCACTGTAACCTTCCCGGTCGTCTCCCGTACTAGGTCGGGTCCCAAAATAGTGGTCTCACCCACATCTGTCCAGCATACCAGAGATCTACACGGCCTACCATACAAAGCCTCATACGGTGCCATCCCAATACTGGGCTGATAAATGTTGTTGTATGCAAATTTTGCCAATGATAGATGATCCTCCCAAGAGCCTCAAAAATCAAGCACACAGGTCCTCAACATGTCCTCCAAAATCTGGATGGTCCTCTCAGACTAACCATCGGTCTGTGGGTGGAAAGCTGTGCTAAAGGTCAAGCTAATCCCCAAAGCCGTCTGAAGACTCTGCTAAAAGCGCCATGTAAAGCGTGTGTCTCGATCAGAAACAATAGTAACCGGTACTCTGTGTAATCGGACTATCTCTCGAACATACAACTTACCCAATATGTCCACAGAATCTCTCACTCGAAGAGGGAGAAAGTGCACCGACTTCGTCAACCTATCAACCCCAACCCAAATAGCATCATGTCCCGCTGGAAATCGAGGAAGTCCCGATACAAAATCCAACGTGATATTCTCCCACTTGCAGTCAGATATAGGCAACGGCTGTAATAATCCTATAGGTATCTGGTGTTCAATCTTTACTTGCTGACAAGTAAGGCACCGAGACACAAACCGAATTACGTCCCTCTTCATTGTCGTCCACCAGAACTGTCGGCGCAAACCATGATACATCTTTGTGCCTCTTGGATGCACTACAAGATGTGAGTGATGAAAATCATGTAGCACCTCCGCACGGCACGACTCTGGCATAAACAGTCGCCCTACCAACCTCAAACTCTGATCTGATCCCATCGTCCATCCTGCTGTGTCTTTCCCACTAGCAATGCGGTCCGGTATCATCTAAGCCTCCTGATCAGTTCACTGAGCCTCTAACACATGTGCAACCAATGCGGGCTGGGAAGCTACTGAATACAAAGTCGCACCTCTCCCTGTCTCCTTGAGACACAGATCAAACTCTCTAACATCTCTAAGCATATCCCATTCTCGTATAGCCACATAAGCTAACGAACCGTGAGATCTATTGTAACACCCCGGTCTGGACCTTAGTAGTAACCACCTAGATTATAACAAACCGGCTCAAACCCTAGTATTAGCAACGAAAAGATGATGAGAACTTAGGTCGCTACATGAATGGAAGAAACCCTAATTAGCCCGAAAACCCTAATTTGACCCGAAAATCCTAAAAAGACCAAATACTCAGAGGCAAAGCCCTAACACTTAGAAAAGTCTCGAAATGGCTTAAATTAAGTAAATAACTTGAAATATAAAATTAAAAATCAAAAATTTCCATAATTAGGGTAAAATGACCATTTTGCCTCTAGTACAGCAAAAAGTCCTAAAAATTCCAAATTTTGACACATGGACACCCAAAATTAGATATTTACATATAATCAATTAATAAAATACAAAATAACAACAAAAATAACCAAATTACCCTTGCATGGCCAGCCACCTAGGAAATTGTGTCCAAAAAGCTACCTTTTGCCTTTTTAAGCTTAAAAAAGAGAAAAATGATGTATAAATTAAGCATTATTTTGACCCAATACTTTTTATACAAGTAAAATATATAATAATATAGCACAACAAAAGCAAACAAATAATTATTTAAAGTCTCTACACAATAAATAAGTCAAAAAGTCAATTTTAGTCAAACTAGCTTAATT
>JAOTRH010013073.1:0-22926 GCA_034768845.1 Heliamphora exappendiculata
GGGACAAACCGTGAGGAGAGAGGGGGAGAAATTAGGTAGTTTCATTTATTTATGTATACATCTCTATGCATTTTTGGTATAGAGACAAATCCAAAATGACAGCCTTATTTCATTCAATCCAAATTATAAAATCACTCAATTAGGAGTTTTTTTTTTGTAGCCATAGGCCACAAAATGCTTGGTTATCTATTTTTATATAATAATAACCTTCTTAGTTCTAATATACATTTCTATTGTAGAACTACGATGGAGATGGTGAGAATTATGTTTTACTGGGGAAAACGTCATCAATGACCGAGAGGAAGGCGTATCTTACGATACTGAAGCAAAAGGATTTTACAATGTACCCCGAAGAACCACACTTGTTGATCTTGAAACAATGATATTGCTGAAGGTGATTCTTTACGGTGGCAATTATTGTCTCAAATTCAAATGCAGGTTGCCTCACAGGCAGGTCCGTTCGGTTATTAGATATAAGATCATGTCGATAAATGACAATGATACGTTGTACACAATATTAGGGCTGGCTGAGGGTAACCCCGAGAACTGCCTTAAGTTTTACGTAGACATTGAAAGCCCAACAGTCAACTCGCAAACGTTCATGCATGGTTCTGGATCGTTCATGCATGGTCCTGGATAGTTTTTGCAACTATTGATGCAACTAGGAGACGCGGCTGGATCATATTTGGGGGATGACTTCGGGGGGTATAACCCATCTACATACATCGAATAGGATGTGTCATTTCCGTTGAAAATGTTGACCGCTGGCAACACCAATGTAGTGGATCCGGTGGCAAGAGTGCCTGATAAAGGGGAGTCATCATCATTGATGGACACTTTGCTCCCTTCGAGTCCAACCGTTGGGCAAGGTATAATCGTCGAAGCAGTGGAGCAATTTGTAAGGTACACAGAGCCGGAAGACGACTACGTATTAAATGTCGACAACCAAGGTGTAATGTCGGACTTGGATGAAGACTTAGACACTTTGTTAATGTGTACTGAATAAGATACTAATGTTGATGCTGAGGATGACGAAGAAGACTTTGGCCGCGTTGGGGAAGGGGCACGCAATGCCACCGAAGTGGCTGGCCCATCTTCTACATCAGTTGACATCCCATTCTTTCAGAATGTAGATATGAGAAATGACGGATCAATTACTTCACGTGATTTTTACCCTCGTGGTAGGGCTTGGAATCCAGAAACGATTGAGGTGTGCATGGGTATGTTGTTCAGAGATAAGAATGATCTCTAGACAGCTGTGAAGCTTCATCACAAAAAGAACAATTGAGAATTTGAAGTCGTGGATTCAAGAAAAGCTACTTGGGTGGTTCAATGTAAAAATGACTGTAGTTGGCGACTTTATGCGAGCAGAAAGAGTACTTATGGGTACTTTGAGATCACTCAATATGCTGGTGATCACCACTGCGTGTACGGGAGGATGAATAGAGGCCACCGTAACGTAGACTCCCGATTTATTGCTACATCCATCACAGCTGACGTTGCGGTAAGATCAATAATCGTGCAAATGATTTGCGTCATTCATCATACTTAAACTTTTCAACCCAAAACGAAGTTACTATAATTTTGCAGAAAAACCCAGAGATAGCCCTGGCAACTATACTGACAACTGTCAACTCCACCCACAAGTATCAAATATAGTACAAGAAGGCATGGTTAGCGAGGACGAGAGCGGTCGAGATGGTGTTTGGAAACTGAGATGAGTTATGCAGTAAGTTGCCTAAATATATGACTGCGCTACAGACGAATAATCCAGGTACTGCCGTGGAATGGAACTTGATCTACCCATCGAACGCCAACATGGTAGCATTGAACTATGTGTTATGGGTGTTCAAGCCGTCCATTGATGGGTTCAGACACTGTAACACCCCGGTCTGAACCCTAGTAGTAACCACCTAGATTATAACAACCCGGCTCAAACCCTAAATTAAGTAAATAACATAAAATATTAAATTAAAAATCAAAAATTTTCATAATTAGGATAAAATGACCATTTTACCCCTAGTACAGCAAAAAGTCTTTAAAAATCTAAAATTTGACACATGGACACCCAATGTCACGCCCCAAACTCCAGGTCACGTGAAACACCCACAACTACCATACATACAACCCAACCGAGAATGCACTCTCAAATAAATCATACATGCATTGCATATATAAACGCCTAACGGCTTACAAAATATAAGGCTCCAACGCCAAAAGCTTATACTACACGGTTCCAACACCAAAAAACATGTTACAACATATATAAGTAACAGAAAGAACAAAAAGGAAGGCTAAAGCACTTCCACCTCCAGCACCTCTCGATCAACCTGCGTGGCCGGTACTTGGAGAAAAGCAAAATCCCACAGAGTGAGCTGAAACTCAGCAGAAACTAGACAAGCATGCAATATAAGCTAAACATGCTAAGAAATCAAAGTGCAATTTTTGACTCTCTTCAAGCCAATAAAACAATTTGAAAATCATTTTAGATCACGACTCACCAGAGCCAGTAAACCATTTTCACATGCAAGGGAAAGCGAGGAGAAAAACCATTTGTCGACTCATCAAAGCCCTGAAAAACGATTCATTATTACGACTCCCGTACGCCGATAATACAGTTTTTTAGAAAATTAGTCTATCCGTCCCAAAATGCAATACATGCAATTCATGAATCTTCTCAGACTTTCACTGAAGGACCACTGCTCCAACTAATGTATCTTCTCGGAGTTTAACCGAAGGACAATCGCAGCCCCAATCGCATGCACACCGGCTTTCACAGCCTACCTCATACACTGGCTTTCACAGCCTACCTCATACACCCACACACGCACACGTACATCATCAACTAGGATTTGCATCTACTGGATCACAAATTCATCTATCCCAATCCATAAACATATGCAAACCTAAACCAGGATTTAAAGCATATAACCATATATCAACACGACGTTCCACAAACCGCGTCACATGCCTATAAATTTTGGGTTTTTAAGCATAAACCACGTTACACATAACGTTATCAACTTATGTAATTCACTTATATATTCCGTACATAAATAAAGAAGAATTATAAATGCACACATAACCAGTTATAAATGCATTCAACCACATATAACTTCACATCATGACATCACCGGTCAAACCACTCGACATTCACTCACATGGACAACCGACACCCACGAACCACGCCTAACTCAAAGCCCAACACTCAACACATAGAACCCCGATTCTCATATACTAACGCCTTTTTCCACAAAGACCGCAGGCCCAAACTCGCCCAACAAGGCCATCACAGACCCACGACGCTCAACCGCGCCAACATAAACCACGACGCTCACTCGCGCTAAACATAAACCCAACGACAAAGCACGCACAAATCATGCATCCAACGACCCACATCTCACACCCGTATCTCACCTAACCTGCCATCCCCAAGGACGACGTTCAAGCATACACCCGAAGTCACCACACGACCCCCAAAACTACCACACAACCAACCAAACCCCAAAAAAAATCCAAAGGTATTTGAATAAACTAATTCCCATAAATTAATCAATTGAATACCAAGGAACACCGATTGGAAACCAAAACCCAACCACCAAACCACAACACGAAGCCTCCAACTCCCATCCAACACTCTTAGACATATACACACCTAGGCTTAACACCAAGACCATGAAAGAAACGCCTGACACCCGATTTCACCCACCGAAACCAACACAACGCTCTTTCTCAAACCAAAACCCGATTTTGAAACATAAATCGATTTTCACGTCATTCGAGACGGTAAAAACACGTACAATTTCACATAGCACCCTTATAAGACATGAGAGTCTAAGATCCTACCTCGGAGAGCTAAAAGCTCTACGCCTTAAAAATACACTTTGCCCAAACGAGAATCCGTCCGGATGAACACGAAGCCCACGTCGCGTAGATCACGAATCTGTAACTCGATCGCCAAAAGCTAACCCCCGGGACCCCCGAAAGCTAGAGAGAAGGCAGAAAAAATGAGAGAGAAAGAAGATATGCTTGAAAAGATATTTGTTTGCCTCAAAAAGATATTTTGCAAACCTTATAGATTTTTGCGCCTAGGCACCACTGCTCGAGCGCGGTCCCCACCGCTCGAGCGGACCCCTGCCGACATAACCCTCTGCCAACACCCTGCTCGAGCGCACAACCATCGCTCGAGCGGCCACCCACTAGCCTAACACTCTGGCACCACCCCGTTCGAGCGCGTTTCCACTGCTCGAGCGATCAACACTGGGGAGAAACCTCAACCCAAGAAACAGAAACCGAACTCACGCATGCAAAACACGTATAACCCAACGCTAAACATGCAGTTCTACAATAGTTAAAACCATAACCAACGCATCAGAAAACATCGCAAAAATTAAAACGGGTCAGGGTCTCACAACTCTACCCCCCTTTAAGGAATTTTGCCCCCGAAATTCAACTCAATGTCAAACAACAAACCGTTGATCGCAATCAACACAAGCACGAGATGGTTAGCTAAACCAGTTCTAGGATATAGTCAAACAAGGTCAGGTATCCTAAACAACGGCCAACTATCTCATGGACACGGGATCTACAACTCACCCCAACCTCACCTCCTCATCAACCGCTGCTTCAACACAACACACCATCCACGGGATCCATAACCAACTCCAAACAGATGCAATGAAGAGCTGGCCTAGGGCCTGCATACTCAAAAAGTACCTCTGCTCGCTGAAGGCATATCAGTATCCTCCGGCACGACCATGCCCTAGATGAACCGTGAGCTGTAAGAGAATACACTTAGGGCAACCTCACTCTGTTCTGTCCATCATAACTTGGCACTGTCAGCTGTCGCACCGACTGAACTGATGTACTCCTGCCTGCCACCCGAGAAGTCTGTGCTGCAGATGGCTACTATCGACCCTGCGCATACGAACCCACTGGTGTGTCCTCCCTGCTTGGTGCACTGCCTCTCTGGGGACACTTCCTACGAATATGTCCAAACTGTCCACACTCATAGCATACTAATGGTTCCCTCCCCTACGACTGCACTGGAGCTAAACTCTAGGATGGTCTCAGCTGTAAACAATCCATCGCACGATGCCCTGGCTGTCTGCATCGAAAATAGGTCAACTCCCTCTGCTCCGGCCTCCTAGACGAAGCCACTGATTGTGATGGTGCTGAAAATTGCTGTGGTTCAGATGGGTAAAAACTAGAACCAAAAGTCCTCTGCCTCTTGCTGGAGCGTCCACCTGCCTGTACCTTGGTCCCAACTTGTGATGTTCGGGCCTCCCTAGAAGCTCTGGTCTCAACCAATGCATTATCCACCCTCGCTGCTGCCTCAACCAACTCTGCGTACACACGAAACCCCATCACAGCCACTCGCTCCTTGATCGCCGACCTCAAGCCCCGCTCAAACCTCATTGAAATAAATTCGTCTGTGCATTCCACCTCCGGTGAAAACCGAGACAAGCTCGTAAACCTGACCTCGTACTACATGACGTCCATGGCCCCCTGGGTAAGAGAATAAAACTCCTCCCTACACAAGTCCCACCGCGATGCCGGGAAGTATTTCTCTAGAAATACTCTAGCAAAAGCTACCCATGTGACCCCCACAGTGGTCTTGGCATATCTCCACTACTGATGAGCATTACCCCTCAGCTGGAAAGTTGTAAAAGATACTCGCAACTCATCCTCCATGATCTACAACGTGTCGAGGATCCGAGTAGTCAAATCCAACCATTCTATCGCTATAAGAGGATCAGGATCTCTAGCAAAGGTAGGCAGATCCATGCGCCTGAACTCCCGCGTAGCCACAGCAGCCCTCGCCTCAGGCACCCTCTCTCTACCAATCTCACCCCTAGCCAACTGCTGGATAGAACCCACCAGCACACGCAACAACTCTGTCGCGTCCATCGGTCCTAGGGAGCATTTGCATCCTCGGCATCAGGGATAGGAATATCCCCTTGGCCAGCACGGCCCCGGTCTCGACCACGGCCTCGCCCTCGTCTCGTAGACATCACGTCTATATGAAAGAGACAGAACATAAGATGCAACATATAGCATAAACCACATAAGTATGCTAACACATAAGCACATAGGTCCATGCTAAACAAACCACACATACCGAAGAGAACCAACAAGAATGATGCATCAATCTGGATAACCTACTCAGATTTCCTGCTAGAAATTACGTCAGCTAAACGCGCTTCTAATTTGGCTCCCAAGCTTGTTAATCCAAACGCCCAAAGGCAAGGGTATCACTCCTAAGATTCAACCCCCATGCTCACATATACACATCGTTCACATATACCCGTATGCTATCACGTTTATGTTATTAAAACATCTAAACACATGCAGTCAAGCATACACAATCAACCTCACACGGGATACACCCTCTTCCCATGGCTCATAAGTATTCGAACTCAGAGCTCTGATACCATTATGTCACGTCCCAAACTCTGGGTCACGTGAAACACCCACAACTACCATACATACAACCCAACCGAGAATGCACTCTCAAATAAACATACATGCATTGTATATATAAACGCCTAACGGCGTACAAAACATAAGGCTCCAACACCAAAAGCTTATACTACACGGTTCCAACACCGAAAAACATGTTACAGCATATACAAGTAACAGAAAGAACACAAAGGAAGGCTAAAGCACTTCCACCTCTCCAGCACCTCCTGATTAACCTGCGTGACCGATATCTGGAGAAAAGCAAAATCCCACACTGTGAGCCAAAACTCAGCAGAAACTAGACAAGCATGCAATATAAGCTAAACATGCTAAGAAATTGAAGTGCAGTTTTTGACTCTCTTCAAACCAATAAAACCATTTGAAAACCATTTTAGATCACGACTCACCAGAGCCAGAAAATCATTTTCACATGCAAGGAAAAGCGAGGATAAAAAGCATTCGTCGACTCATCAGAGCCCTAAAAAACGATTCATTATTACGACTCCCGTAGGCCGATAATACAATTTTTTAGAAAATTGGTCTATCTGTCACAAAATGCAATACATGCAATCCATGAATCTTCTCAGACTTTCACCGAAGGACCACTGCCCCAACTAATGCATCTTCTCAGACTTTAACCGAAGGACTACCGCAGCTCCAATCGCACGCACACCGGCTTTCATAGCCTACCTTATACATCGGCTTTCACAGCCTACCTCATACATCGACTTTCACAGCCTACCTCATACACCCACACACACACGTACATCATCAACCAGGATTTACATCTACTGGATCACAAATTCATCTGTCCTAATCCATACACATATGCAAACCTAAACCAAAATTTAAAACATATAACCATGTATCAACACGACGTTCCACAAACCACGTCACATGCCTATAAAACTCTGGATTTTAAAGCATAAATCACGTTACACATAATGATATCAACTTATGTAATTCACTTACATATTCTGTACATAAATAAAGCAGAATTATAAATGCACACATAACCAGTTATAAACTCATTCAGCCACATATAACTTCACATCATGACATCACCCGTCAAACCACACGACATTCACTCACATTGGCAACTGACACCCACAAACCACGCCAAACTCAAAGCCCAAGACTCAACACATAGAACCCCGATTCTCATATACTAACGCCTTTTTCCACAAAGACCACAGGCCCAAACTCACCAAACACAGCCATCACATACCTATGACGCTCAACCGCGCCAACATAAACCACGATGCTCACTCGCGCCAAACATAAACCCAACGACAAACCGCGCACAAACCATGCATCCAACGACCCACATCTCACACCTGTATCTCACCTAACCCGCCATCCCCAAGGACGACATTCAAGTATACACCCGAAGTCACCACACGACCCCCAAAACTACCACACAACCAACCAAACCCCGAAGAAATCCAAAGGTATTTGAATCAACTAATTCCCAAAAATTAATCAATTGAATACCAAGGAACACCGATTGAAAACCAAAACCCAACCACCAAACCACAACACAAAGCCTCCAACTCCCATCCAACACTCTCAGACATACACACATCCAAGCCTAACACTAAGACCATGAAAGAAAAGCCCGACACTCGATTTCACCCATCGAAACCAACACAACCCTCTTTCTCAAACCAAAACCCAATTTTGAAACATAAATCGAGTTTCACTTCATTCAAGACGGTAAAAACACGTACGATTTCACACAGCACCCTTATAAGACATGAGAGTCTAGGATCCTACCTCGGAGAGCTAAAAGCTCGACGCCTCGAAAAATGCACTTCGTCTAAATGAGAATCCATCCGGATGAACACGAAGCCCACGTCGCGTAGATCACGAATCTGCCACTAGATCGCCAAAAGCCAACCCCCGGGACCCCCGAAAGCTAGAGAGAAGGCAGAGAAAATGAGAGAGAAAGAAGATATGCTTGAAAAGATATTTATTTGGCTCAAAAAGATATTTTGCAACCCTTATAGATTTTAGCGCCCAAGCACCACCGCTCGAGAGTGATCCCCACCGCTTGAGCGAATCCCTACCGACATAACCCTCTGCTAACACCCCGCTCGAGCGGCCACCTACCAGCCCAACACTCTGACACCACCCCACTCGAGCGCGCTCCCACCGCTCGAGCGGTCAACACTGGAGAGAAACCTCAACCCAAGAAACAAAAACCGAACTCACGCATGAAATACACGTATAACCCAATGCTAAACATGCTGTTCTGCAACAGTTAAAACCATAACCAACGCATCAGAAAACATCGTGAAAATTAAAATGGGTCTGGGTCTCACACCCAAAATTAGATATTTATATACAACTAATTGATAAAATACAAAATAACAACAAAAATGACCAAAATTCCCTTTCTTGGCCGGCCACCTAGGAATTTGTGCCTAAAAAGTTACTTTTTGCATTTTTAAGCTTGAAAATGAGAAAAAGATGTATAAATTAAGCATTATTTTGACCCAATACTTTTTATACAAGTAATATACATAATAATATAATAATATATCTCAACAAAAGTAAACAAATAATTATTTAAAATCTCTACACAATAAATAAGTCAAAAAGTCAATTCTAGTCAAACTAGCTTAATTTAGCTTAAAAGCCTACACCTATTTAATTAATTGCTATCAAAATCGCAAAAAATCATGAAAAGACTAAATTAATTATAAATACATTAATATAGTAGGTTTTAGTAGGTTTAGGTACATAAAATTAATATTTTATACATTTCTATTCACAAAAATGTACCAAAATACAATTTAAAATTCTAATTAAATATAAAATCAGCTTTTTAGTTCTCCAAACAGCCCCAGCCAAATTCCCTTTCTTCCATGGTCTAAATATGTCTCCCTCAAATAACCCCCACCTCTCATGCAACCAATCAAAATTCAAGAAAATTCAAAAATTACTTACATGCAATAATTAACCTCCATTAAATTTTTTATTATAAAAATACACCCAAACACTCTTCTCCCATACACTCATTCGGCTGAGAGAGAGTGAGAGGGAGAAACCAAGAGTTTTCCAAGTATTTTCAAGAAGAAGGAGAGGAGAAGAAAAGAAGAAGGAAGAAGGAAGAAGGAAAGAAGAAAAATCTAAGGAAGGTGCTATAAAGCTAAGTCAAACCCTCTTCTAACCATTTAAGCTTCAAATAAGGTAAGCAACTCCCTTAAACCTTCTGATATTCTCCCTCAAGATACCCCTCAATCCATCTCTATAAGCAACCCTAAAGGAAAGAAACAAAAATAACTCAAAAAGGCGTCGTAGGAGTGATTTAGGGACTGTTTATGTATGAGTATGCTTTGTATGTATTTTTCATGTGTGTATCTTTGAGTTTTATGGCCTAAACATGTTCTAGACTTTTGGTTTATGTGAGCTTATAACATGCATGCAAAGAAAACATGTCAAAAATGTACACAACATAAGCTAAGCAATCAAAACCATAAGTAGCCTGATTTTCTGGACTTACTCATTTTTTGCCACAAAATTTAAATCATCATAACTAAATGTAGAAAATTGATATTAAAGTGATTTTTGTGTCCAAATCTATATTTTTGAGTTATCTTTCATAAAAAATTAATTTGAAGTGATTTTATTTAGTAGAACTCCAGATATCTCATTTTTTTCGAAGAGTGTCAGATCTTGACCACTATGAGTTGTAAACCTAAAAACCTTGCGTTAGAATGAGAACCGGGCTTAGATCAAAACACAAAACTTGTAGAGGACACATTTATACTTCTTTCCACCAAACATGAGCTAAAAATACAAATCCTTGATCAGAAAAAGGCCTTCCCAAAGTCACTGTTAAGGTTCAGTGACTGACAGACCTCTTTGTCACACATTTTTGTCAGACTTAAAACCTACCTTTTTATAAGCTAAATCCAAAAGTAGTAAACATGAACTTTATAGCTAACATATTAAACTAGTAACTGAGAAGAAATAAGCCCAAAATACCCTCGAATGATACCCCAAAAGTTTTGAGCATTCTCTGTTAAAAAAGCAGTCTGTAGACCCTTTTTAGGCTGACTGAACCCATTTTATAATTTGGCCAAAATCTCAAACTTTTTCTAATTAACCAGCCCTAACTCAAAACATGAAACTTGTAGGGGGAATTTTAAAATAAAATCCCACCAAAAATCAAAGCCATATCCCTTGAATTGATACCCCAAAACAGTGGCCAATAGAAGCTCAATTCCTATGTATTTATCTGTAAATTGCTAAACCGTTTTTACTTAAATAAAATAAATGACCCCCGTGCCTTAGGATCTAGTATTAGTGATAAACATGAAAATGGCTTTGATGAGATGAACTTATGCCAATGGTTTGAGTCTATGTTGTTAAGTTGTGGTTATGCTTCACATGCTTGTACTTAATGTTTTAGTAAGCTGTACTATGTGCCATGTCATAATTATATATACCATGCAACGATTAATTATACACGAGAGGCATATTGCACGTCATGGACATTTCTCCATTTCATCTAGGGTTATTGGAGTCCCCTTCGTATCTTTTGATTGGGTTGGGTGACATAGAAATCAATTATTCAGTGGTGGCGGATCTAGGGCATCCCTGGTTGCCATATTTAATATTGAATTGGAGGTTTGTATTATAAAAGGAGGATTTAGGCACCAGGGGTTTGTCATTAGCTTTAAGTAGACTTTGGGTTGATGCTTAACAAGCATCCTAGTGCTTAAGGTGGGACTGCCGGCCCGGATAAGGGAGGCTGCTAAAAACTAGTTGGCCCGCCCCCACGCCATTACCATTGAGTAAAATAGTTGAGGCATGTAGCCAAGGCGACCATTTACCTTTCGCAACGAGGTTAGGATAGGTTAAGTGATCAATATACCATCAAGTCTACTCTGTAATTCCTAGCGTGGAATTCGTGATACTGTTCTGAAAATACTTAGGGTTGGGCATTTGTGTTGCATCCATCTGCATCAGCACTCACACTTCTGTTCTTATATGTGCTTGTCCTGTTGAAAACGATAAACTGTCTATATCTCTGCCCCTTTAAGATTGCATTGAGTATTATACGATATGTATTATAGAATATCTTGTCGTGAGTTTGTTAGACGGTTTAGGAAATTTGCTTCTAGGCTTTGGCTCATGGCATTCGTGCCACAGGTCTAGAAGAAGGACTCTTTGAGAAAGACGTGTTCATCAAGAAAGAAGACTACGAAGAATGGAGAGAGTGGCAGGAGCAGGTCAACCCCAACGACGCAGTTTGAAGACGTAGAATGTTTACTTTGATCTTTTGTTCAGTTTTTCACGGACATAATGTAACTTTTGTTAAGCTTTTTGGATGATCGTACTTATTAAGTATTTTGAAAAATCTCTGAACCGTTAATGATGTACTAGTTACCTTATGTATTTATGAACATTCAGCTAGAATATGTCCTTTATTTATAGTTACATATGTCCCGACATGCCCGGGGAACGGGGTGTCACAGTTGGTATCAGAGTCTAGGTTTAGTGAACCTTCAGGCCTTGGGAAAGGAGAGATCGCGACTTCTGTAGTGTAGAAAACTCTGTAGAGTTTTTGTACTATTAAGTTATCACGTATAATTTTAACAACTTAAAAATCTTTACCGTAGGGTTTTCCCTATTTTTCTTCCTTTAGGATGGCGTTCGACGCAGAACTAGCTGGGGACCGTGGGCAGCATCGGAACCAGAAGACTTAGACCCGGAGGAAGAACCTGCTGAAGAGCAAGACCCAGTAGATGTGTTTTTGTTAGCATGGATGTTTCCGGATGAGTGGCCAGCCCAGGGGGAAGAATAGGTCGAGGAAGTAAATGAAGAACCTGATGTAGTAGCGGACGAGATGGATTTCAGAGCCGACAATGAGGAGGGACTTGAGGAGGACGACGACGAGAACGAGGAGCGAGCCAACAATTTCGTTTATAATCCACTAGAGGCGCCACCACCAGAGCCATATGATGATGAAGCAACGGATGCCGTAATCTACTGGAGTTGCCAGGACTACCGTAAGGACTATCGCATCGGAGAGCGAGTGTATGCTAGGGTGTTTCCCGAAAGGATGTGGAAGTGAAAAAAGCCAGAATCTTTTTCGAGGTACATGGGTCCGCTAAGGGTATTGGAGAGGTACGACGAGACCATTTACCGTCTGAAAGTACCATCGGGACTCAAAAGGCTATTAGGGGATAGGATGGATGCAAAGTGGATGCAAACACAGAAGCCAAGGGATAAGAGAGGGATCATTAACTTGCGCAACCCGACAATTGACTTCAACAATTCAGAAACGTACCTAGAGATACCGGTTACCATACTCAACATGACTCGTATGGGGCCGAAGGGCTTCTGGCATGTGGAAGTGTAGTGGCACTGCTACGTCATTTACAAAGCAACTTGGGAACACGAGGCAACTGTTTGTCGCTTTTATCCGCGTTTGTTTATTTAGGCTTGGGTATGTTAGGCGCTGTACTTTTTCTCTTGTTTGAAGGTTGTGCGTATGTTATGTGAAGTTTTTGAGAACCTTGTACCAGTTACATGTTGAATAAAATGCAGGTATTCGTTGTTAAATTCTTTATAAACTATCTTAAAATCATGAGCTATCTCATAATCTCAAACTAAATCTACAATATCCCAAAAATATGAAGACAATTAAGAATGGAAACAACCCCCCCAAATCTCGACACTCTCTTAGATAGTTAATAGACGATTAAACCCCAGTTAAGTTGACCAACCCCGAGATGATAAAGCACTCAGAGTAGCATAAGTTTTGAGAAATGCCGTTAAAATCTCGCAACTTCACCCTTATTAATTTCTTTTCCCAAACCCTTGTATCAACTTCTATACTGGTTAAATTTTTTTTTATCTTTGCTTCTTATAACACCGGTCCTCAACAATGCTACCCTGTATCATTCGTAGGTAATCCTTCTACACCCAAGTCTTGTTGGTAATCCTATTGGGAAATTCCTCTTAGACAATACCATTATCCTTAAAGTTTTCCTTGGCTAAGTTATGCCTCTACCTTTGATTGTCCTTCAATGCACGCCATCATCCTTGAACTAGCTCTTTATTCGTAGAACTGAACGTTGTTCGGTATTGCCAAGATCCTTCACCACCATTCGTTCCTGACTTTGACACCACATCCGACTGAAGCAATTTTGTAAACTCTTGAGATCCCAGCCTGGGGAGTTGACTTGGATGCCTGAATTGAAATACGTTAGGCCGACGTAATTTCAGGACAAATATCTATTTTAGCTACCCGTTGCTTAAACATACCTTTTGTCAAAGTCTGATACTGCACAAATTGGCCCCGATAACATCCTCCTTGTAATATTTATTAATTGCTGATTTCTTATCTCTAATGCATCTAAGCTCCAATCGATCTCTCAATCCGAGCCAATGATGGTTGTTTTAACTATGACACCTTGCCCAAATTTAACCCATCCCTGAACCATCTGAGTTCCACCCTAAGTTACTCTAGTCCCAGTTATGTTCTGTACCATTCAAAATCCTCAGCTAAATGCTTATCTAATCACTGCCTTATGGCCATTTTTTTTGAAACCGGTAAAATTGAGCTCACCATCCTTATTGAACTCCACGTATGTTTTTGTCTGTTAACCCTCAAAATCCTGCCCTGTAGATCTATGAGAGACTACGACGAACGTCAGAATAGTACATTATTAGGCTTCAACGCTTTCACGGACGATTAGGACAATGCACGGAACACTCTTAACACCTCTTCAAATCATAGCGCAACCTTTCCTCAACATTACGACTCAAAGCACCGTCAATGCTCGCGTTTAATGAGGTTTTAAAGACCGAAACCCCCAACTGCAAGAATGGTTAAGTAAAGGGTTTGTTCAACTAATTACACCTTTTCAAAGGACCCGACAAGTAGAGCTATGTCATCAATAATATGCAGTTAGGAACAACAGTTTCACACTAAGGGACTCATGACATCACTATGTGAAAAAGTTTAGACTTTCCCAGACTAGTTCACAGTAGACCTGCAAATCCAACAAACCGGGAAGCAAAAGATTTATACCGACAGTAGGAAAGTGGAAAACAAGAGACATGTCCCGAGTTTAGGACAACCCTAGTATACAAATAAAGAAAGAATATCTGTACGTATCAATATTCACGTCAACCTTTCTCACCAAAGTAATAGTATTCAAATTCGGCCATCCCCACTTTCAATGGAGAATTTCTGACAACGATATGAGCATAAGGAGTTTGATGAAGAACTAGAATGTATTACGTGACTCAATATTTACCTCAGACATATCGTTTATCCATTTCAATTGTCCTAAAGTGACCAACCACCGGAGAGAAATGATCCAGTCAATGGAAGAGACATTCAAACTCTACGAGCTAGTACGTGAAGGACAGCGGTGGAAACTAAGAGAAATAATACAGCACTTGAAAAGGTTGGAAAGCATTTGATTACAGACTTTGTCACCAGGATTTGTCAAAGATCGCCTCAAGAGAACGATAACATTCGGATTGTAATAAATTACCTTATTAAGACCACCCGCTTTCTATTGGTTATACCTCACGGCGTATTAATAGCTACAAGAAAAAGTATATCCATTAAATTTTATACCAATGAAAGTTCTTTACCATACCTAAATGAGACCCACATCTCACCTAGGCAATAAAAAAAACACTCAGTTTTGAACCATCAAAAGTATGTTAAGAGTAGGTGTAAAGGAGATTGAAGGAAATCCTTATTTTCGGTCAAAGCTGTTTACACTAACAAGCTTTCAACTAGCCTTTGCCACCATATAAGGTTTTGTGTGTGAACAACACGGCGAGATTATTAGTATACGGAATAGAAATAGAAAGGAATTGATTGCTTGGAATAGATCTTTTCTAGTCAATGAAGTGAGACCCAGAATGCAATAATAGAAATTCATATAAAACCTAGAATGGTAGCCTTGCTGTGATGATCTTTGAAGAACGATAGAATCTCAATGAATAAGCCTTTTCTTACTAATAGGGAGATTGAGTATCATGCTTTCACCTTAAAAGTTGAACCACCTTTAGCAAACAGTTCAATTACCCTTTTTCCTTTTCTCTTCCCTGAAAATGGCGGAACAAAGACAGAACCATGAAAGTTCAGTGAGGGTAAATGGAACCAAGGAGGAGGAAGACGTCCTGAGCCTAGCACAAATCTTGTACGACCTAGTAGCCAATTTGGAGCAGACACAAGGAAGGACACTCCAAGAAGGATCATGGTGCTTATTAGACTTAACAGTACAAAATATCCCAATACCTGAGAAGGAGAATTTTTTTTTCGAACAACTGAGATTTGGATTAAGGCCACAAAGCAATAACAACCAACAGAAAGAGTTTGCTATAGGTGTAACCAGCCAGAATATAAGATGATGCACTGCCCGGCAAGAATTAGAAAAGATAATCAAGGAGGACCACTACGGAATAACAAAAAGATCATACGCTCGAAACCTTACTCTCAAGGTGACCAACGAGAACAACTAGGAAAAAGGACACCAAAATTAAAAATCTGCTATCAATGCCATAAGCTCGGGATATAAAAGATTTGAGTGCCCTCAATGAAGAGAATTAAACTACAACCATCGTCAACCAGAATAGAGTTGTGAAGATCAAACAAAATTGTTGCAGCGAGGAACAAATTGTGTGAAAAAGGTGGTTCAGCCTGGCCAACTAGAGAGCAATGAGGGAAGTGTTCGCTATTCACAAGAGACATGCTCAACGATCTGCTTTAATTGTAATAAGCTAAGACATAAGAAGTTTGAATGCCCGCTATCAAGGGGAGGAAACTATAATGTTCGCTAAAAGCGAATGGGTAGTTCGGGATGGATGATACAACTCGACCAACAAGAAAACTAATAGACCAGAGACTCGCCTTCCCAGGAGAAAAAAAAGAGTATTCGTTAATGATCGGAGGTACGCCAGAATCCGCAAACTCTAAGATATACGTTAGTTAAACTTGTTGCATTATCTCGAGAAATGATACGCTTGAAGGACGAAGGCTTTTAGGTTAGCACTAGACAAACAATTCTCGTTCCACAAGTATGCGATGTGATTATTGAGAATTTTGTAGTGATCGATTTAAGAAATTGGTAAGATTAAACAACTGTTTTTCTCAAAATGCTAAACGTATAAACCCGACCTTGTCCAAACCCTCAATAACGAGCAACTCAAAGACACAACTTCGAAGAGAAGAGATACAAGTAATCATCCACAACCTTTCGCATGAAATTTCGAGGACGAAATTTATTTAGGGGGGGTAGATTGTAACACCCCGGTTCGAACCCTAGTAGTAACCACCTAGATTATAACAATCCGGCTCAAATCCTAGCATTAGCGATGGATAAATGATAAGAACCTAAGTCGGCACATGAACAAGGAAAAACCCTAAGTAACCCGAAACCTTAATTTTGACCCGAAAATCCTAAAAATGCCAAATGCTCAAAGGCCAAGCTCTAATACTTAGAAAAGTCTCGGGACATCTTAAATTAAGTAAATAACAAAAAAATACTAAATTAAAAATCAAAAATTTTCATAATTAGGGTAAAATGACTATTTTGCCCATAGTACAACAAAAAATCTTAAAAATCTAAAATTTGACACATGGACACCCAAAATCAGATATTTATACATAACTAATTGATAAATACAAAATATCAACAAAAATGACCAAAATTCCCTTGCATGGCCTGCCACCTAGGAATTTGTGCCCAAAAAGTTATTTTTTAAAAATCTTTTTAAGCTTAAAAATGAGAAAAAGATGTATAAATTAAGTATTATTTTAACCCAATACTTTTTATACAAGTAATATACATAATAATATAATAATATAGCTCAACAAAAGTAAATAAATAATTATTTAAAATCTCTACACAATAAATAAGTCAAAAAAATAATTGTAGTCAAACTAGCTTAATTTAGCTTAAAAGCCTACATCTATTTAATTAATTGCTATCAAAATTATGATAAATTATAAAAAGACTAAATTAATTGTAAACACATTAATATAGTAGGTTTTAGTAGGTTTAAATACATAAAATTAATATTTTATGAATTTATAATCACAAAAATGTACCAAAATACAATTTAAAATCCTAATTAAATTCAAATCAACTTTTTAGTTCCCCAAACAGCCCCAGCCGAATTCCCTTGCTGCCATGGACTGAATATGTCTCCCTTAAATAACTCTCACCTCCCAAGCAACCAATCAAAATTTAAGAAAATTCAAAAATTACTTACATGCAATAATTAACCTCCATTAAAATTTTTATTATAAAAATACACCCAAACACTCTTCTCCCATATATATATTCGGCTGAGAGAGAGTGAGAGGGAGAAACAAAGAGTTTTCCAAGTGTTTTCAAGAAGAAGGAAGAAGGAAGAAGGAAGAAGGAATGAAGAAAAATCCAAGGAATGTGCTATAAAGCAAAGTCCAACCCTCTTCTAACCATTTGAGCTTCAAATAAAGTAAGCAACTTCCTTAAACATTCTGATATTTTCTCCTAAGATACCCCTCAATCCATCTCTATAAACAACCCTAAAGGAAAGAAACAAAAATAACTCAAAAAGGCGTCGTAGGAGTGATTTAGGGACTGCTTATGTATGAGTAAGCTTTGTATGTATTTGCATGTGTGTATCTTTGAGTTTTATGACCTAAACATGTTCTGAAGTTTTGGTTTATGTGAGCTTATAACATGCGTGCAAAGAAAACATATCAAAAATGTACACAACATATGCTAAGCAATCAAAACCCTAAGTAGCCTTATTTTCTGGACTAACTCACTTTCTGCCATCAACTTTAAATCATCATAACTAAATGTAAAAAAATGGTCTTAAAGTTATTTTTGTGTCCAGATCTATATTTTTGAGTTAGCTTTCATACAAAATTGGTTTGAAGTGATTTCGTTGGGTAAAACTCCAGATATCTCATTTTTTTCCGAAGAGTGTTAGATCTTGACCACTCTGAGTTGCAGGCCTAAAAACATTGAGTTAGAATGAGAACCGAGCTTAGGTCAAAACACAAAACTTGTAGAGGACACATGTATCCTTCTTTAAACTAAAATTGAACAAAAAATACGAAGCCTTAATGGGTCAAAAGCCTTACCAAAAGTTACTATTAAGGTTTAGTGACCGACAGACCTCTCTGTCACATATTTTTTGTCAGGCTTAAAACCTAACTTTTTATATGCCAAATCCAAAATTTGTAAACATGAACTTTGTAGCTAACATGTTAAACTAGTTACTGAGAAAAAATCAGCCCAAAATACTCTCAGATGATACCACAAAGGTTTTAAGAATTCTTTGTTAAAAACACAGTCTGCAGACCCTTTTTAGGTTGACTGAACCCATTTTATAATTTGACAAACATCTCCAGCTTTTTCCAAATAACCAGCCCTAACTCAAAACATGAAACTTGTTGGGGGTACCTTAAACTAAAACCCCACCAAAATTCAAATCCATCGCCGTTGAATTGATACCCCAAAATAATGGCCAACAGAAGCTTAATTCCTATGTATTTATCTGTAAATTGCTGAACCATTTTTACTTAAATAAAATAAATAACCCCCGTGCCTTAGGATCTAGTATTTGTGATAAACAAAAAAGTTGTAGGGAATACTATTATCTAATTGGTGTTAAAATTTCAGAAACTAAATTAATGTCTAAGTGCTTCGAAACACTATCGCAACCTTAAAACTATCAATTAAAACTTGTATCTAAAATTGGCTAAGTGTTTGAATGCTGTGTTGCTTGTGAGACTTGAGTGTGTGAACCTTATATGGACTTTGTAAGTAACTAGTGTATGAAAATGATGCTTTTGATGAGATGAACTCATGCCAATGGTTCGAGTCTATGTTACTAAGTTGTGATTATGCTTCACATGTTAGTACTTAATGTTTTAGCAAGTTGTACTATGTGCCATGTCATGATTATATATAACATGCAATGATTAATTGTACACGAGAGGCATATTACACGTCATGGGCATGTCTCCATTTCATCTTGGGTTATCGGAGTCCCCTTCGTATATTTCGATTGGGTTGGGTGACATGAAAATCAATTTATCAGTGGTTGTTGATCTAGAACGTCCCTGGTTGCCATATTTAATATTGAATTGGAGGTTTGTATTATAAAAGGAGGGTTTAGGCACCATAGGTTCGTCACTAGCTTTAATTAGATTTTGGGTTGACGCTTAACAAGCATCCCAATGCTTAAGGTGGGACTACCGGCCCGAATAAGGGAGGTTGCTAAAAACTGGTTGGCCCGCCCCCACGCCGTTGCTATTGAGTAAAACGGTTGAGACATGTAGCCAATGCGAGCGTTTACCTTTCGTAATGAGGCTAGGATAGGTTAAGTGATCAATATACCATCAAGTCTACTCTGTAATTACCGGTGTGAAATTCGTGATACTGTTGTAGAAGTACTTGGGGTTGGGCATTTGCATTGCATTTATCTGCATCAGCACTCACACTTCTGTCTTATATGTGCTTGTCCTGTTGAAAACGATAAACTGTCTATATCTCTGCCCCCTTAAAATTGTATTGGGTATTATACGATATGTATTGTAGAATATCTTGTCGTGACTTTGTTAGACGGTTTAGGGAATTTTCTTCTGGCCTCCAACTCATGGCATTCGTGCCATAGGTCTAGAGGAAGGACATTTTGAGAAAGTTGCGTTCGTCAAGGAAGAAGACTACGAAGAAGGGGGAGAGTGGCAGGAGATGGTCAACCCCAACGATGCAGTTTGAAGACGTAGAATGTTTACTTTTTGATCTTTTATTAAGTTTTCCATGGACATAATGTAACTTTTGTTAAGCTTTCTACATTACCATACTTATTAAGTATTTTGAACAATTTTTGAACCGTTAATGATGTAGTAGTTACCTTATGTATTTATGAACATTCGGCTAGAATATGTCCTTTATTTATAGTTACATATGTGTCGATATGCCCGGGGAACGGGATGTCACAGACACTGCCCACCTGTTATATGCATAGATGGCACCCATCTATACAGTAAGTACAAAGGAGCAATGCTTTTCGCGATCGGAGTTACTGCCGATATAAAGATGTTCCTGATGGCCTTCTCTATTATAGATGAGGAGACGACTGAGAGTTGGACCTGGTTATCAACCTCAAGAAGCATATTATCCTCGACAGGGAAGGGGTAACCTTGCTCTCTGATCGCCATGTCGACATCAAAAATGCTATTGCCCAATACTGGGAGAATCCAGCTATTCGACCAGTAGGGCATCATAGGTATTGTATTCGACACGTGTAAAGTAACTTCAACGAGAAGTTCAAGAACTAGCCACTCAAATCCTTAGTTTGGGCCGCTGCCACGGAACATCAAAAGCAAAAGTTCAACATGAAGATGGGAGATATCAAGGGTTTGAGCGAGCCAGCGTGGAGATGGCTAAGTCATATAAACCCTATGAAATGGACTCTTTCCCATGATGGTGGTGCTCGTTGGGGGGTGACGACCACGAATCATGTCGAGACTTTCAATGGCGTATTGAAAAGAGCTCAGAATATGCCCATCACTGCGTGTGTGGAAACTACTTTCCATCGACTGGTTAAGTATTTGGATCGAATGAGGAGTCGTGCTGAGAACATGCACCAGAATAAAAATGTATATCCGGATTCAGTGTAGGAAAAGATCATTCGCAACCAAGAGATATGCAATTAGCATGACTTGATACCATTTAACAGGTAAATTCTATTTCTATTATATTTGTTGGAGACGTATGAAGTTATAATAATGTAATGTATATATTGATTGACTGTAATTAACAGGAGTCTGGGGGTGTACGAGGTAGTGAAGGCAATTCGACAAGGCAGAGGTCAAAACCTCCACGTAGTCCACATATATAACAGAACATGTGATTGCGGTAAATATGAGATTTACTACTACCCTTGCTTGCACATGTTTGTTGTTCTTGCTAACCTCATAGTAGATGCCTTATTTCTGATTGCACCCGAGTATTCGATGTCAACATACTTGCAAGTTTGGCAAACGAAGTTACAATCAATGCCACATGAAGACTATTGGTCGATGCCAAACTTCTCGGTGGTCATCATAAACCCGAACTGTATAAGGCCTGGAAAGCTAGGGACCTCCGCAGCATAGCTAAATCCACAATGAGATGGACATGTCAAGACAACGTATGTCAAATCATTGTGGTATTTGTCAGCAAACAGGCCACGATAGGTTGATATGGAAATGACATGCGACCGGTTGTACTGATCGAAGCTGATGCTTGTATTGTTCAATATGTGCTTATAATAAGAGTCATGCTCATTTATAGCATTTTGATTATATATACTATTCAATTTCACGAAAAGAATCATTAAATTGCATTATCTATTTTTAATACTTGTTGATACAAGAAAATAAAAGCAAGAAATTTTAGAAAAATAATATTAAAAATCTAGACTTTTGCTAGCTGTTATACTTAAAAATTCAAATAATATAACTGTGTTTTCAGGATTTGCTATTGACGTGACTCTTCTTCTAAGCAGGTGGGATTCATATACTGTCAGATGTTAGAGTAGAGGGCTTCATGATGAACTTCTACAAACCACGTGGCAACGATAGCAATTCTCCAGTCACTCCACACTGAAGTTCCTTATAAATATCAACCGTTGTGATTGAGATATATATATCTCTAGCCAATCGAACCAATCCAACATATATGAACATGGTGTTGACATATACAGTACGCGACATCTTCGTTGCTACGGGTCGTAGTTGGATTGGTGATGATGACTTTGTATACCCTCTAGATCTTAGCCTCCGCTACAGTCCAAACAGTGTACGTACCATGCGATCCGAGTTGCAATATTGGATTACGCAATCAGAGGTCCTAGTGCATAACTGCCGAGCAGCTAGTGTTCGAATCCCACGATAACTAGGGAAGAACATGCCCACTGATACTAGTCAACAGTTGCAGATGTTTTTGCATCGTTTTTGCGAAGTTAATCGCATGCAAATGAAGTTACACAAGTTCACTTGTGAACAGACAGCAAGGGAGTGAGAAGAAGAAGGTTTACTGCGCGATGCGTCATTGTACCACAATTGGAGCATGAATGCTACCTACCAATCGGATATTGAAATGTCAGATGATGATGGAAGCACATGATGTACGGTTGTATTCTATAATGCAGAATAATACTTTATCATGTAAGTTTTAAAATTTTAGTGCTGAAAAATGCGAACAGTCATTTCTGAAAACTGGAGATTTTCAAAAGAAATTTAACATTTCAAATGTAAAATTAAAAACGCTTTTCATAAAATCTATTTAACAAGCAGGAAAAATTCAGAATCCCAATTTATCGAAGATCTCATTTCAAAAAAATATTTATATTGATTTTTTCAAAACAATGTACAGTTAACTTTTCTCGTCAAGACGATTCGAAAAAATATTTTTAAAATCAAAATCTAAA
>JAOTRH010013084.1:0-22926 GCA_034768845.1 Heliamphora exappendiculata
TGGCTTACGCCCAATCCATAACTCCAAAGGGGTTCTGGGAACTACCTTAGTAGGCACCGAATTCAGAATATATGCCGCCGTTTCTAATGCATACCCCCAAAATGAATGCGATAAATCCGAATAACACATTATGCACCACACCATCTCCTTAAGGGACCTATTCATCCTCTCTGCTACACCATTCTGCTAAGGTGTACCTGGTGCAAATAAGTGGGATGTTATCCCATATTCTGATAAGTAGTTCCTGAACTCCCCAGATAGGTTTTTACCTCCATGATCAGATCGTAGAGTTTTGATACTTTTACATGTTTACTTCTCTGCTTCCGCCTTAAACACTTTGAATTTCTCAAAAGTTTTAGACTTGCGGTGAAGCAAGTAAACGTATCCATACCTGGAGTAATTATCAATAAAAGTGACGAAATACTCATACCCACCTTTCGCCTGAATGTTCATGGGACCACATAAATCAGAGTGAACCAATTCCAACATTTCTTTGGCTCTAAGTCCCTTAGCCGTAAATGGTCTATTGGGCATCTTACCTTCTAAACAGGATTCGCAGACTGAAAGTGCCTCCACTTCCAATGAATCTAAAGGTCTATTTTCAACCAGCCTTTGTATCTTTTTTAAATTAACATGACCTAAACGAAGATGCCAAGGTAGTGTTTGGTTCAAGGAGAAAACTTTCCTTTTAAGTGGTAAAACATGTAAATTATTCACCTCATTATTTTTATCAGCAGAAATAACAAGGTATAAAATATAAAGAGAAATTTCTAATGTACCACGACAGATAAATTGTTTTCTTACCATAATATTGCATGAAAGCTTATTAAACGAAACATAATATCCATCATTCCCCCAACAGGAAACCGAAACTAAGTTCCGCCTGATTTGAGGTACATATAAAATGTTCTTCAAAATTAAATACTTATTATTACTGAAATAAAGAACTACTTCTCCCACTGCAACAGCAGACACCTGAGAGTTATTCCCCATCTGAAGGTAGACCTCACCTTCTCTAAGCTGCTTAGTTACCTAGAACTCCTGCAAAAAATTACAAACATAATTAGTGTCTCCCGTATCTACACACCAGGTTTTCGTAGATAAACATGATTCAACTACTAGAGAAAAAGTAATACCTGCAGATTGCTTTTTCTACCGGTCAAGACAGTCTCTCTTCTAGTGTCCCGACTTCTTACAAAAATAGCACGTGCCCGTAGGCACCTTTACATTTTCCTTGGCAAGTGATGGCTTAGACTTGCCAACCTTCTTTGCACTTTTCTGGTGCTTCTATTGCTTTTTCTTCTTGCCACCTCTTGGTTTAGAAGAAGAAACCCTTTCAGCAACAAATGCATGGGTTGGCTTACGGATAACACATTCCTCTGCCTGTAGTTCTTTCAATAATTTTGCCAAAGAAAAATCCACTTTGTTCATAGTGTAGTTTAGGTGAAATTGTTGAAATAAATCAGGCAGTGACTGGAATGCAATATCGATTTGGGATTCCGCATCGATTTCTTCTCCAAGGACCTCCACTCGTTAAAAAGACCGATCATTTTCAAAACATGATCCCTAACAGGTGTACCCTCAGCCATGGTTGTGTTCATGAGATCCCTCATGGTCACCTGCCTTGCTGCCCGACCTTGATCACCAAACATTTTTGTAAAGTTCAACATGATCTCAGCTGCAGATGCCATAAACTGATTCTGGCATTGCAGTACATCCGACATAGATGCCAGCATGTAACAGCTAGCCATCCTATCAGCATTCTTTCACTTCTCATAAGCCTGAATCTCCTGTTCGGTGGATCCATCATGAGGAGCAGAAGGGCAAGGGTCATGCAACACAAACCTATAATCATCAGAAGCTAAAACAACATCGAGGTTCCATTTCCATGTGATAAAGTTTGGTCCAGTTAATTTATATTTCTTGAGAATTGCCGTAAGTGGATTGAAAGATCCTATTATTAAAACCTGAGAAACAAGAGAAAAAAAACTTTTTAATTTTTTTGTTAAATTAGGTTCCCTCAACCTTTTAATTTAAAAAGAATTATTGGCAGTCCGAATCATTCGTGTAGACATCTACTAATCAACACCCGTCCGGACAGACATGCCAGTTTATTAATTTATTGCCATAACCAAATATAATAATAAAAAAAACTACCAGCCCAGAGTCACATCAATTGATAGGCCACTTAGTGCGGACATCTAACAATTAACGAACAAAAAATTACTCGGCTTTTAATTCCTTGATATAGGACATTCTATGTAAATTAAATAGCCAATAAGTTTTGATCTCCACAAATAAAAACTGTGACTCTTTAGGGATGATATTTTTATTCACGGGTTAAGTGTATAACCATTACTCTAAGTTTGAAAATCCCGTGTCAAAGGCTCGGGCCCGGTGAGAACGAACCTTATTTTGTACTATTTTTAAATTTACTTTTCACAAATATTCGTACTGGAGATATCATGATTATAGCCCTTCCTTAGGGAGACCGAAAGTCGAAGCCGGCATGCCAAGCTATAATCACATCTCCTACGAACGTGTAATGGAGACCGTAGGATTTATCTGCGACTAAACCCTTCTCCCACTTAATATTTTAAAAATTGAGAATTTTTCTTTTTCATTCAGTTTAAATGATTAAATAAATTTTAATTTTCGATTAAAATAAATTCAATTTTTATCAATTAAAATATTACTTGTTTAACCATAATAAAATAAACAAAAACCTTTCCTTATTTAATTTTGCGAAAGAAATTAATTTTTCAGATTTTAATTAAAAAAACTTAATTAATTTTAACACAAAATTAAATAAATAATTATCTATTTATTTTTTTATTTTAAAAATTACTAGAATTATTTATTTTATAAAATTATTTTTCCTAATATACTTCCGTTAATTAAAAACATAATAAAATAAAATCCATCCACGTAATTAAATAAAATAAATAAATAAATAATTAAAACAACGACAATTAAGAAAAACAAAAAGTCGTTATGATCCATATCCTTCATTTAATCTTTTAATCCGACGGTCTCGAATTAAAGAATTTTCTAAAAGCTTCTAAAATTTCCAAGAATTTTTCTTTAATTATCTAAGATTTTCTAAACAATTTCTAAGACTTTCTAAAATTTTCTAGGATTTTTCTAAAAAAATTTCTTAAGATTTTCTTAATTTTTTAAAAAAATTTCTAGGATTTTCTAAATTTTTTTCTAAATTTTCTAAAATTTTGATTTTCTCTTTAAAATGCCCCTTAAATTTTTAGAGTTTGTGAAAATTTTCCGTAACTTTTTAGAAATTTTTGACAAAATTACCCCCAATTTTCTAATATTTTCGATAAAATTTATTCCTTTAGTTTTCATGACCCAAAAACAAAAACAAAAATCCCTCCCTAGTTTTTGTGTTTTACCTTAAAAAAAAAATTCAAGCATTTTATTTTATGATTTTTATTAAAATAATCGCTCTTTCTTTCATTGTTTGTTTAAATCCTAAGTGTTCCTACTGTTTGAGATCTCCCTAGCAAAGGTACCTCAGTTCAAATCCCAATCATCAATCACACCATCATCAAAATAAATCACCATTCATTATCATTTACCGTCATATCAAAACACATTATCATATCATATAGGGGATCCTAGGTATGCGTTTACATTTGATATATCATGATTTGGTATTAAAAACAATAAGGATAGGGTATATACCGAAGGTCGCCGGTGGGAAATGCGGTGGTCAGGCTCTCGTAGAAGAACGTCAGCAGCAACAACGTCAGTAGGAGGCTCGTAACGTCTCATCTCGCATGGAACCACGCGATAGGGTACTAGAGCATAAGTATGCGGGTCAAAGGGTGCTGAATGACCCTCTCCAGCATCGGGGTTCAAGAAGTCGGCCATCGTAGCCTCAGCAGCAGCACCAGCAGCAGCCTGTGGCTCGGCAGCTGCCCGTGCCTCCTCCTCAACTGCATGGCGGGAGGCATGCTCCGCCTCAAGTACGAGATCATCCATCGCAACAGTGGGTTGCGTGGTAGTGACCCCGCTAACGGGAAGACTGGTGGTCGTACCGCTAAAAGTCCTTATAGAAGAGCCCCCAGCAGCAGAAGGGCCTTGCCTCACCCCCAAGTCATCGTCCTGGCCCTAGCCCACCATAAAGAGAAACGAGATCATGAATAGTAGTGTGAATATCGTGTGGTAAGGAAAAGCAAAAAGCAAAGGGTACAAAAGCTAGAAAACAAGAGAAAGACAAAGGAGTGTTTGAGAGAGAGACGAGAGAGCACAAGGGCTAGAGAGAGAGTGAGGTGAGCAAAATGAACCAAATCCGCGTGCCTGGCGGGCTGTATACGCGCTTAGAGTTGGCGGCTGCCATCTCATAAGTGAGCGACTGCTATGTTTCCTAAACGCCACATGGCGACCGCCATGTTGGAAGGGTTTATATTCGGCGACCACCATATCATAAGGGTTTTGGCTAGGTGACCGCCCACGTTAATTCCGTCACAGCGACCGCCAACTCCAAAGTTGGCGGCCCTATGTTAGTTTGTCCATCATGAGATTTTTGGATTTTGGAGGCTGTTTTAGGGCTTTTGTTAAATATGTTCTTGCCTTATTTCCTCTTTATTTGGAGTGTTATTTTACAAAATATTCTTTTAGAAAACATGGTTTCTTATTTGGTGTGTGTGTTTTTCTAAAAATAATCTCGAAAATTTCTTAAAAATACTTCGAGACAATCTTGTGTGTTTAGAGATAATTCCAAAAATAGTTTTGTGTATTTTAAACCCTTCTTTTTTAGGTTTTTTCTCCTTCCAATAAATTTAATTTTAAGCCATAACTTGACTTTTAATTATTTTTATCTCATGCCTCGTCTTGAATTTCTAAGCCTTAACTCGACTTATTAATTTGTGGTTTTCCTTCCAATAAATCTAATTGTAAGCCGTAACTTGGGTTTTAATTATTTTTATCCCGTGCTCTGTTCTGAATTTTTGGGTCTTAACTCGACCTATTAATTCGCGGTCTATCCTCTCGATAAATATAATTTTAAGCCGTATCTTTGGTTTTAATTATTTTTATCTCGCTTTCGAATTTTTAGGTCTTAACTCGACTTATTAATTCATGGTTATTTTTTCTGGTATGAATAGTTTTAAGCCGTAACTTAGCTTTCGACTATTTTTACCATGTTATCGTTCTGAATTGTTGGGTTTTAACTCGATCCATCAATTCCTTATCGCTTTCCGGGTTAAGGTAATTTCTTGGATCTTAACTCGATCATTTTTATTATTTTATCCCCAGCCGAGTTCTTAGATCTTAACTTGGTCTTTGATCTTGATTATACCAGCATCTACGTCATGTTAGCATCTGCATCATGTTTCATATTCCTTATCTTGCATCCCTGTATTTTGTCCCAGAAATTACGTTTTGGTCTGATCCCTAGCAAAGTGGTACGTAGACAGCTCGATTAAAATTTCAGTACGACCAACATCATATGCATGCTTATGTGTTCATGGCCTAAGATTGACGGCTCGGTCAAATGATTGTTATCTTTGGGCCTTTGATATAACTTGCTTTACGCATTGTTATGCAAGTTATATCAAAGAGGGGCAACTGTAGACACTCCAATTTGACCCCGTCTAATCTTAGGTGAATTCGATGATGAAAACATGTGGAATGATACTTCAGTTCGATCCTTGGAAAGTGATCCGAGCTTGGTATTTGAACCCAGAACCTTCAAACCAATGAAATTTTGTTGAACTGTGACGCCTCGTCCCCCGAGCACGTCGGGACATACATAAGTATAGGTAAGAAAAATATTCTAACCATTCATTCATATTTAGATATCATAAATATTACATCATTAAGAGTTCTCAACTGATTAAAAGTACATAACGATTACAATTTTACAAAAAAAATTCAACAAAAATTACAATAAGCCCGAGGAAACTTAACAAAAAGGACCAAAAAGGGTGAACTTCAGTTTCTTCAATTCGCATTGTCGAGGTTGGCTGGTCCTCGCCACTCACCTTGCTCTTCAAAACCTTCTTCTTCTTCGGTGTGACTTTCTAAAAAGGTTCTTCTTCCTCACCTGTGGCACGAATGCCATGA
Organism: Heliamphora exappendiculata; assembly: GCA_034768845.1. NCBI lineage: Eukaryota > Viridiplantae > Streptophyta > Magnoliopsida > Ericales > Sarraceniaceae > Heliamphora > Heliamphora exappendiculata. Next base: position 6,085 of record JAOTRH010013084.1, read on the forward strand.
GCCAAAGCCTAGAAGCAAACTCCCTAAACCTTCTAACCAAACTCACAATAAAATATTCTACATTGCATATCATATAGCACCCAGTACAATTTATAGTCAAGGAGACAGACAAATTTGATATTTACTGGAAGGTAGGCTTATATAAGAACAATTATGAAAGTACGTGATGCAAATGAATGCGATGCAATCAATTTTATTTTCTAATCCAATTTAACCTTAAGTTATTCTAGGTTCTCCCAAACCGAGGTGAGCCATCTTAAACCCCATGATCCCAATCACGCTGACCAAGTCTACCGACTAACAAAGTGCGTTTCTTAAGCCGTGGGATGACTACGTAGCAGACTAAGTGTCCAGCGGGGTTATCACTAATGGTAAGGGCGTGGACAAGTCAACACTCAGGCTTTCGACTCTCAGGTCAAGGTCAAACGCGGGATCGCAAAATCTAACTCCTATTATTACGCCACCCGAACCGCCTTCACCAAAAATATACATCATAAAAAATAAGGTGCATTTAGCACTTGGGGCAAAACTATCCCAAAACAAATCAGGGCATATAGCCAATATCATAATCAGGGCATTTAGCCAATATCACAATATTCCAATTCCATCAATCATGTTACCAACCCTAAGGTTCAATTTTTCATTCTTTTATCAAAATAAAACGGTGAACCCTACGAAACCCAACCCAATGGTGACGTGATATGACATATGCAACTGCTATTTATGATTTACATGTATAAATTGATCATGACATGGGCTAAATTGACATATGTATGCTTTACATGGAATTATAAAATTACAATCATGGAGTAGAAGTATGTAAAGCGCTTTACATGGAATTATAAAATTACGATCATGGAGTACAAGTATGTAAAGCACAAATGATAATTCACGACACATAAATTCAACCTACCAGCATGGATTCTATTGCTTATACATTCATTTAAAGTCCATATATTCAAATTCCCCAACGTGACATATTGCTTATACACTTAGCCAAAATTGGGTAATTATTCAAGCGCCAATTTAAACATTTCGACAGTGTTTTGAGGTACCTAAGCATGGAATTAATTTCTAAAATTTGAACACCAATTAGATAAAAATATTTTTTATAACTTTCATGTTTAGCACTAAGGTTAGATCTTAGAAAAAAAATGTCATTTGATTTAATTAAGGAAAAATCATTCAGCACTTTACAGAGAAAAGTGCAGAGTTTAGGCCTTTGTTGGCCACAGTTTTGGGGCACGAATTCAAGGGATATGGGTATGATATTTGGGGAGGCTTTATTTCATGATGTCCCCTGCAAATTTCATGTTTTGAGCTTAGGCAAGTTATTTGGAAAATATTAGTGATTTTGGCCAATTTGTAAAAAGGGTTCAGTCAGCCTAAAAAGGGTCTACAGAATGTGTTTTTAGCAGAGAGTACTCAACACTTTGGAGTATCATCCGAGGGTATTTTGGGCTGAAATGTTTTCAGTAATTATTTTAATATATCAACTACAATGTTCATGTTCACCACTTTTGGATTTGGCTTCTAAAAAGTTCAGTTTTGGGTCTCACAAAAATGTGTGACAGAGATGTCTGTTAGTCACTGAACTTCAATAGTGGATTTGGAAAGTATTTTTACCCATCAAGACTTCATATGTTTGGCTCAATTTTGGTGGAAAGAAAGATAAATATGTCCTCTACAAGTTTTATGTTTTGACCCAAGCTCGGTTCTCACTCTAACTTAGGGTTTTTTAGGTCTATAACTCAGAGTTGTCAAGATCTAATACTCTTTGGAAAAAATGACATATTTGGAGTTCTACCAAACGAAATCACTTCAAACTAATTTTGTATGAAAGAAAACTCAAGAATATAAATCAAGCCACAAAAATCAATTTAATATCATTTTTCTAAAATTAGTTATGATATTTTAAAGTTCGTGGCAGAATGTTGGTAAGCCGAGAAAATTAGGTTACCTAGGGTTTTGGTTGCTTAGCTTCCGTTGTGTGTATTTTTGATATGTTTTCTTTGTATGCATGTCATAAACTCATATAAAACAAAATTCCAGAACCTATTTAAGCCATATAACTCAAAAATATATACATGCAAGCACATGCAAAGCTTGATCATATACAAACAGTCCCTATTCTCCCATTACGATGCCTTTTTGGGTGAGATTTTGTTTCTTATTCTTAGAGGTGTTTATAGAGATGGGTTGAGGGGTATCTTGGGTGAGTGTGAGCAGAAAGTTTAGAGGTTTACTTACTTGTTTGAGGACCTAATTAATAGAGAAGGGTCTAAAGACTTAGCTTTATGAACCTTGGTCTCCAAAGTTCTTCCTTTCTTGGACCCTTCTTCTTCTTCTTCTTCTTCTTCTTCTTCTCTCAAACGTGGATGAACACTCAAGACTTTAAAATTTTTGGAGTCTCTCACTCTCTTGACCGAAATATGTAGGAGGAATGGGATGGTGTTTGGCTTGTATTTATAGGAAAAAAAGGGTAATGAGGTTCATGATGGTTGGAAACTTTATTTTTAACTCTTTTTATTTCCCTTGGTTGCATGACATGGGGAAGGGCAATAGAGATTTGTAATTTCAGTCCATGGAAGATGGGATTTCGGCTAGGGCCAGTTTGGGGCAGACCAAAAGCTTATTTTGCATTAATTTGGGGTTTAATCTAGGTTTTGGTGCTAAATTGTGCGAGAAAATGCCTAAAAATTTAATTTGGTGTATCTTTTTGGTGTCTTTACCTACTAAAATATATTATTTTAGTAATTCTATGATTAATTTAGTATTTCTATGAATTATCATAATTTTAATAGTAATTAATTAGATAAGTGTAGGATTTTAAGTCAAATTGAGCTAGTTTGACATGAATTGACTTTTTAACTTGTTTATTGTGTAGGAGTTTTAAATAATGATTTGTTTGCTTTTCTTGACTCATATTACTATATTATTATATATATTACTTGCATAAAAAGTCTTGGATCATAATAATATTTAATTTATACAAATTTTTTTTTCATTTTTAAGCTTAAAAAGGCAAAATGTGACTTTTTGTGCACTAATCCCAATGTGGCCAATCATGCAAGGGTATTTTTGTTATTTTTATTAATATTTTATCTTTTTTTATTTCATTTTATCTAAATATCTTATTTAGGGTGTTCACGTGTGAAAACTTGAATTTTTAAGACTTTTTGCTGTACTATGGGTAAAATGGTCATTTAATCCTAATTATGAGCATTTTTTATTTTCAACCTTATATTTCATGTTATATACTTAATTTAAGATGTTAGGAGTCTTCTCTAGGGTATTAGGGTTTTGCCTCTTGAGTATTTGGTCAATTTCGAGTTTCTAGATGGAATTAGGATTTCGGGTTGAGTTAGGATTTTCATCCTTCTAGCGACCTAAAATGTGAGACCCTGTACCATTTTATTTTGATATATATAAATGATGACGTTTTTTTCTTCATGTTATATAATATCGATGCATGATTTATGTTTTGGGATTGTAGAGCAGCATGTATAGATGTATTTTACGCCTTCTTGGACGTTGTTTAGGATTGTTTGGTTGACCTTAGAACAGAAATCCCGAGACCAAAAATAGTAGGTTAAGACCCTTGGGTTCGATTGACTGGAGGGCTTGGTCCAGTCAACTGAACTGGTTTTCTTGAGTTCGGTCGACTGAACCAGGAGGGTTCGGTCGACTAAACTGTGGCAATTCACGTTTTTTGAAGAGCTTCAGTCGACTGAAGTGACCTCTTCAGTCGACTGAACTACCTTTTTGCCGAGCTTATAAGTATTATAGCCCCTATATTGTTTGGAGAAAGCTTATTTCTTCCATTCTCTCTGCCTTCTATCTACATATTTACCTGCTATTCACGTTTCAAAAACTGAGACATGTTTGGATCCCTGCTATTCACGCTGCTAGCTTCGTGTTCGGTCGACCAGATTCCTATTCCGACGTGGTTCGAATTTTGAGGTTTTGAGTTTCGACTCGCCGAGCTGGGATTCTAGACCCTACTGCTGTATTAGGGTGTTATATATAATTGTATGCTTTTTCATCGGTAGAAAATGCATGAAATGTCATATATATGTTTAAACCTTGATTTTTTGGATAAAAAGAATTTTTTTGCTTTTCTTGGTTTATTACGTTGTATGACATGTGGTTTTATAGTTTTCAAATGGTGTTCTTGAAAACGGTGAAAAATGATGGTTTTTGATAGAAATCTCAACACTCGGTGTTTTGGAAGTTTGGAGCTCACCTTTGGAGTTGAGTCTCAGTTTTTGAAACGTTTTGTTAAAAATGAAGAAAAATATTTTAAAAATATTTTGTTGATCTCCATGTTGATGGATGGATCTATATACATTTATAATGTATATTTGCGAAAAGGCTTTGTAATTGATTCTGCAGTTCGATTTTTAGAAGATTATCTAAATGTATCGAGATGACGGGTATTTGGTACGAGTTGCCCTCGGTGAAAGTCTAAAAATGTGCGCAGTGTAAGTACCTTTGTTATCCTTCGAGGGATTTCCTATAAAGAAGGTCGGTTTGTGTGCTCTTTTCTCTCGGGTTGTCTCCCGTAAAGTTAGCTTTTATGTCGTGGTTCTCCGTATAGAACTTGTCATTACCTAACAGGTCTTGAGTGATCCTGGAATTAGGTAATGGGAAGGAGTCTATAGTTATTACCTCTATCCCCTTATGATAGTGTCAGTATATAGGATCTTATTCTTCTTTTTCCACGATGGTGCATTCCGTGAGGGAATAATGTTTTTGGTTACTATTTCTCCTTCAATTGTAAAATATGTTTTGGATTGTATAAATGCTTGGTTGTGAAGGGAAAATTGTTTGAGATTTTTGGGAAATTTGGGGTTTTATGACGTAAAACCTTTTGGGTTTGTGGTTGAGTACGCCCCCACTATTTATGATTGCATATTTCCTGCTTTACAGCTTTACTGTCTGTTTCTATTGGGTTTCGGCTCACTAGTGGAATTTTTCTGTACAAAACCTTTTTCAGGTGATGATGATATGGATGAGGTGTAGCTTTGACGGTGCCCGCAGTGGCAGAAGACTTTTATAGTTTTTTTTTTGGGTATGCCTGCTCCTGAAGGTAGTTGTTGTGCGCCAAAAGGCGACATACTGTATGCATATTAGAACTGTATGTTTTTATTTATGAGAGATGTACCTTTTTGAATTTTCCCTTTATTTCAACAGATGGTTTTGATGATGTAAAACTCTATTTTATTAAAATTAGTGTTTGGTGAATTTTCACATGACCCCGGATTTTGGGGCGTGACATAAGATATTGTCGGCTAACCATCGCTAATACTATGATTTGGGCTAAACTAAAAGAGTTGGATTTTGTAATTTTATTTGGGCCCTATTTCTAATATTTTTCATAATCCATGATTTTATTGGGTCAAGTTGTAGGATTATGATTCTATGATTTTATGTGGTTGTAGGATTTTATATTTTTTTATATCAATTGTCCTCAAAAGTTCGGGGTTTAAATTTTGTGTCTTAAGGTTTCATTTTGGTTGATTAAAAGATTGTATAAAATTACACTTGGGTTCAGTTAGTCTTTTTCGTAATTTCTCTATCTTCTTAGACTAACTTATAATTTTATGATTGTTTATAATTTTTGATTTCTAGAATTCAGCATTAGACAATTCTATATTCCGTAGAGTTTTATTTTGAATCTTAGGGTTTTGTTCCCGTCCTAACCCAATTTTTAGGGTTCTAGTCTTTGTGGGTTTTCATTGTTAATTCTCGTAATCTAAAATCGGGTACTTTTATATATTTATTTATGAGTTAGTGTCTGTTATAGGAATTGGATGAGGGTTACCTTGAAAACTTTCGTACAGATGGAGAGAATTGAGGAACTTGCGTGTAATTAAGACTAAGATTATTGATGACTTCTAGAGTGATTATAGGAAAATTTTATGTTATTTTTCGTAATAGGTGTGTAGCTTAGCATGTATTTACTAATTGTGGAGTGTCTTGGGTTAAAAGTGTAATTATCTAAACGTTCAGGGCTAATTGTGCAATTATTTAAAATTATGAAATATTAAGTTTTTGCGTATATTTTCTTCTTAATTGTTGAGTTGACATTTAGCTTTCCTATTCTTTGGACTTAGAGCATTGTTATTTGTGTATGTCTTCAATTTGGGTTATTTTGTTATTGTTCTTGGACCAAATTGTAATTTTCCTTTCTCTTATGGGGTTCTAGGGTTTATGGTTATGAGATTCGATTCTAGGTTAAATCTTTTGAGACTCATAATCTTGATCTAACCTTAAAATAAAAATCTAGTTTCTGGCGATTTAATGTTCTTAATCTAGAGGCTTAGAAAATCAGGTCGTTACATGAACAATCGATAACTTGTTGTCTAAGTCATTCCAAAAATGGCGACCGCCATATTAATTGTAGCGACCGTCAATAGAACCTCTTGAAAACCCTAGTTAAAAGTGGCGACCACCACATTTAACCTGGCGACCGCCAACTCTCATTGTGGCGACCGCCAATAGAATCTTGTGGAACTTCTTTTAAACATGGCGACCGCCATATTGAACCTGGCGACCGCCAACTCCAAATGACTTGACGTGTCCCAAAATGTGGTAACACCTCATTAGTTGAAGAATTCTATAAATACTATACCCCTGGTACGTTTTCAAGGATAAAAAAATAGTGAGAGGTTTAGTGAGAGAAGCTCTGCCGAGTTGCTGAGAAATTCTAAGTCCTGAAGCCAAAGTCGTACCGAAATACCGAGATCCGAATCTTCGACATCTATATTAAAAGTCTTGCTTTGATCATCACTCGAAGATTAGACCATTGAAGTACATTCCCGACTTGAGGATTTTTCGATAATCTAGGTAACTCGTTTAGATTCCCGATCCTTCTAACTCTATTCTCTCTCTTTTGGAGTGATCGAGTTAATTTTCAATTTCAATTTGACCTTGTTTATTGTTTAAATTGCCTTATGTAATTTGTTCATTGTTTAGTTATTAATTTTCTCTTATTTACACTTAACACATTGGTTATTTTCTTTATTTAATTCATTTAATAGTGCTCATATGGTTTGACAATTACAAATAATTAATGTTGTTAATTATTATAATAATGCACTTACATACATATGATATAGTTGTCAATACTATATTTATATTTGACAATTAAATAGCTATATTTTGGTTCCTTTTATTTTTCTAGTATTAGTTTAATTTTATTTACTAGTATATTCCATTGTCTTCCTTTTCTTTTTTCTTTTCTTTTAATGTAATTTAATTTCCTTTATTAGTATTAGTTTAATTCTCTAGCATTTAATTTTTTTTTCTCTCTTTTAATATTAGCTTTATGGTTCTTCATTAGCTTTTATTTTCATTTTCTTTTCTTTAATAGTAGTGTAAATTTTTTTTCTATCATCTTATTTATTTTCTTTTCTTGTAATGTAACTTTATTTTCTTTTCCTTATAGTGTAGCTTTATTTTCCTTTTTGTTATTCCATTTTTTCTTTAATGATAATGTTTCATTTTATTTTTAGTTTATTGTTTTCTTTACTAGCCTTGATTTCTTACATTTTCTTTCCTTTTTTTGTCCTATTATTATTAACTTTATTTTTCTTTTCTTTGGACCTTTTCTTTTTTCTATTTAATGTTAACATTATTTTCTTTCGTAGTATTAAACCAAAAAAAAATCACAAAAAGTCTTTTAAGTTAATTTTCTATAAATTTTCTTCTATTATAGTAATTTTTGTCTCTTTTCTTTTCTTTTTTTTTCTTTTGTCTCTTTTAAGGTGTAAAATGTAAATAGTTAGATTTTTTTTTTCAATAGTTTAATAGTATTTTCTAATCTTTTTATTTTTAGCATAATTTTTCTTTTGTGAACTTTATCTTTTCCTTTAAATCTTTAAATTCTCTTTTGTTATAAAACTCTTATTTTAAACTTCTTTGTTAAGTAAATTTTCTTTTAATACAGAATTTTCTCTTTTACTCATTTCTTATTTCTTTTATTTATTTATCATGTTAATGTTAACTTAGTTTGTTTTAATAATGTGCATATTTTAGTTACTTTCTTTTGGAATTGTCATGCTCCAAAATTCGGGGTCACGTGAAAATTCACCAAACATCAATTTCATATGAAAATACAGATTTTCATAAATTAAAATCTGCCTGTTGAAACCAATGGAATACTCAACAGAGTGTATCTCTCATAAAAAAAAGAAATACAATTCAACATGCATACAATATATCGCTTTATGGCGTACAAAACCTGCCTTCAGGAACAGACATACCAAAAAGAAAGAAAACTGTAAAAGTCTTCTGCCTCCACGAGTACCACCAGGCTATACCTCATCTACATCATCACCTGAAAATGGTTTTACAGAAAATTTTCACCCATGAGTCGAAACCCAATAGAAAATAGATAATAAGCTGTAAAGCAGGAATATGCAATCATATGGTGGAAGCAAACTCAACCACAAAACCAAAATAGGTTTATCATCCAAAACCCTCAAGTTTTCCCTTTAGACCACACAAGTCTCCTAAAACGATTTTATTAACATAAAACCATGTTTTCATCCTTAAAACCATGTGATGCAAAAGTTACAAATAACCAACCACAGTTAAGGAAAAATAGTAATCAAAACATAATTTTCTCGCGGAGTGTACCATCGCAAAAAAGAAGAATAAGATCCTATGTACTGACTCTATCACGAGGGGACAGAGATCACAACTATAGACTCCTATCCAGTATCTAGCCCCCAGATATCGTGGGATCGCCTAGATACACACAGGTTCTATACGGAGCACCATGAACGTACCACTCAATTTACGGGTTACGACCCCGAGGGAGCTGAGCACCCATCCGCCTCAGTTTACGGGGATTAACCCGAAGGACCTGAGTACCTGCTCTGCGCACGTTTTCAAACTTACACCGAGGGTAACTCGTGCCACATACACGTCATCCCGGTACATCTAGATAGTCTTCTAAAAATATTTCTTAAATCAGTACATTATACATGTACATAGATCCATCCCTCACCAGGAGATCAAAACAAAACATTTCTAAAATATTGTTTTCAAAAGCAGTTATACAATGCATGTATAAGCAAGAGCTCCAATCCATGAAGCCATGGAGATCAAACCAAAGGATGTAAAAATATATTTTCATGCAAACGTTTTAAAAGGCGAGCCTCAACCCCAAGGGTTAGCTTCAAACCTCCAATAAACACGTTTCTCCCAAAAGTTTTTTGTGAAAACTCATCTTTCAAACCATCCTTTGCCCAAACAAAATACCCGAACCATCAAAACCAATGTCAACAGCCCACACAGGACCCTAGTCAACTGGCCCAAGCCCCCAGTCGGCTAAAAACCTCTCTAGAAAAAAGAACCAAAAACAGAAGCAATTTCAGTCAACTGACCCTCCTGGTCCAGTCGACTGACCTCCAAGATTCAGTTGACTGAACTTCCCCAGATTTTATTTTTTTGGCTACGGGTTCACTGGTTTTTGCCTCTAAAACTCAAATTGAACCTCCAAACACCCATCAAACACTCATACAACACCCTCAAGCATCAACACGCCCAAGCTTCGCACCAAAACCTCGAAAGGAAACCCTCAAAACACACTTCCATCCACCGAAATGTCGAAAAATAGTTTTAAATCAAAAACCAGATCTAAAACATAAAACCACATTTCATGCATTTTTAAATGGTGAAACAGTATAAGATTTCATATACAACCCTTATACAGCAGTAGAATCTGAAATCCTACCTCGTTGGGTCAAAAACATGACGCCTCGATCCACGTGTAAATTCGAGCTTCGTCGAAATTGAATTATGTCTGGATGGATGCGTAGACCACGTTGTCGATACTAAGGATCAGCAGTTGATTTATCCAAAACCAAGCCCACGCCCCTGAGAAGTTAGAGAGAAGGCAGAGAGAAAAAGGAGGAAACTTAGGAGTTAAGTTTTAAAAATATCTAACTCCCGATATTTATAGGCTTCCAAAGTATTTTTTTTTTTTAATTTTTGGAATTCGCACCGTAACTCCCCGCAGCCCCCGGGACCAACTCCGTATACTCTGATTAACCAAAACATACATCATAACTCATATAAGTATATTAAGTCGAAAACACCAACACGTGTACAAAACACTAAATATGCATAAATATGAAAATGAAACGGTACAAGGTCTCACAAGAATAGTTTAACTTATTTTGTTGCAATTAATGTTTAGGTAGTTTTGATAACTTCTAGCATATTTTTATTGTTTTATGCATAATATAATAGTTTAGGTTTTTTTTTATGAAAATTGCATGTGGCTGTGTTCTATGTATTCTATAATTAGAAATTGTATACCATAGGACTCCATATGCATGTTCTCGGACTTTCACCGAAGGATCATATCCCACCATATGCATTTCACGGACTTTCACCGTAGGACCTCAACCCCTCCATATGCAGGTATAAAACCAGAGTTTTAACCAGTGCAACACATGCACACAAAAAATCAAAGTTCAGATATATCATAATTATATAAGATCACGTATAATCACATAGGATCTCACACCCATCCTACAACAAACATGAATAAAATTATCCACAGTTCTATGAACATAAGATCACGAATGACCACGACGCTTCACATACGATGCCAAAACCACGTAATTCACCCACATATTTCGTATATGAATAAACTAGAGTTATAAATGCACATAATCAGTTATTATCGCACATAGCCATATAACTTCACATCATGACACCAGCCATCACATAACCCGACACGACATCACAAGCCACACACACCGTCATTCGATACCCGAACAACCCATCCACAAATCGGGACCCGTCCACACACCGGGACAACCAACGGTATAAAAAACCAAATCTAAAACCTAACCCGAAGGCCAACACAGCCCAAGCGCTCGAGCGCTCAACCACTGCTCGAGCGGTCCCCTACTGACATACATCTCTGCCACTCCACCGCTCGAGGGCTCAACCATCGCTCGAGCGGTCATCAATCGACTCAACACTCTACCACAACCCGCTCCAGCGCACGACCTCCGCTCAAGCGGTCAATGCTGGGAGAAAACCTCAAACCAAGAAACAAAACCAAACCCCATACGCAATGATGCACTAACCACCACAAACACAACCATGTACCAAAAAATTGCATCTAACCATGCACGTCATACACCCAACACAGATCCACAACGCCCACACGCGCTCAACACAGACCCACAATGCCCACATGTGCCCAACGCAAACAACAAACCTACAAAACATGAGCTAACCAAAGGCCAATGCAAACCTCCCACAAAACAGTTCTCACTAAGACCCCATCTCTAGAAAGAACACCAGACCCAACACGTCCTGCACCAAACGATGCACCAACCACCACGCACTCAACTGTGCACCAACACCCCGCATGTAATGACCAACACCCTCCCCGTGACTTCAATTAACAGGACCCCCATAATCCAGTCAACTAAAAATCACTAGAGGAGAGCAGTCGATCGAGCCCCATAACTCAATCGACCAAGAGGCCACCACACGACCAAAAGAAACGCCTAAGGCCCCAACACAACCATCACGGTCTCCTTCACGCCCAACACAGCCAACACGGACCCTACTCACATCCATCACAAGCCCACAATGTCCCAAGAAACAAAAAACTTGATAACATGCTCCATTAAGGATGAAAAATGGCCTTTCCCAAATGTTCGGTCGAAAACTGGTGAAAAACGGTTTAAAAATCTTGACATACCTTCACTCTTTTGATCATAACGTTTTCTACAAAAATAAATTTAAGGTGAGAGAGGTGTCATTGGAAAGAGGACTTCTGGGACTTCAATTTGAGTATAAGAATGATCCAATTCCGAGTCTGAACGAGGGAGATAACACCGAAACAAAATGGCCCTACGTAGCTAGTCCGCTCGAGCGGACATATGGCGCTCGAGCGAGCTACCACCCGAGGGAAACCCAGATTTTCCTGTTCTTGGTGTTCTAAGCCCCCAAACTCTCCGACACCCACTATGATGCTTCAAACCACTCATAAACCTCTTGATTTGCATATAATAAACTCCCACGGACATACACGAACTCAAATCACTAAAGACCACCGAACGAAAAGCTTCAAAAGCCGATTCACCCGACCAAAAACACACAAAAATCCCTTTTTAAACCAAAACTCGATTTTCTTGAAATAAAATCAGATCTACAGCAATCTAACCGTTAAAAATACACACGTTTACACGTAGCACCCTTATAAGATATGAGAGTCTATTATCTTATCTCGGTATGTTAAAAACTCGACGTCTCGATCCAGGTGCAAAATCAAACTTCACCGGAATGGAATTCTGTCCGGATGAACGCGTAGCCCACCGTGCCAATAGCAAGGATCCGCTATTGGATCGTTGAAAATCGAGCCCTAGGCCCCCCAAAAACTAGAGAGAAGGCAGAGAGAAACTTGTAGAGAGAGAGAAGAGAGAGAGAGGGGAGATATTTTGAAATAAATATTTAAAGGAAGATATTTATAGGCTCGTAAAAAAATATCTTTCTTTTGAAACATGCGCCACAACGGCCAACGGCCCCGGGAAGCAACCCCCTGTGCATATCTAAACCCAATCATGAATCAAAACGCATATAAACATGCAAAATTGAAAACGCCTAAACGCGTGTCAAAAAACACCGAAAAAAATGGGTCAAGGTCTCACACATTTAATAATAGAAGCTCAATGCAAGATAGCCTTGAGATTATGGGTCAGAATGAGATTATAGTTTTTTAGTGGTGTGAACTGTAATTCAGTGTTTTATAAAAATCGCAGAAATGGCTGTTAATTTTTCATAATTGCAGATATCGCTATGAGGTTTTCTTAATTGCGAAAACCGTTGATGAGTGTCTGTGTTCCACTGAAATTTTTACTCATAATTACTCCACAGGTCCTTACTGTAGCCCTATAAATATGCGGGTAGGCCGAACCAGTTTAAAACTTGTCTTTCAAAATTGAAGCTGAGTTGTCCAGGTTCTGCCGGTATGAGTTCTTGATAGATTGTATGTCACGCTCCAAACTCTGAGTCACGTGAAACACTCATAAGGAATAAAATATAACACCCAATTCGATAATACACTCTCAATATAAAATATACATGCATTGTATACAATCGCCAAACTGCTTACATTACCCGGTTTCAATACCGAAAAAATATGTTACAACATACATGTAATAGAAAGAACAAAAAGAAAAACTACAGCTCTTCCACCTCTCCAGCAACTCCGAATCAACTTGCGTGATCGGCACCTGAAAAATATTTCAAATCCCACACCGTGAGCAAAGATCAGCAGATACTAGACAACACATACAATATAAGCTCAACATGCTGGAAAACGAGGTGCAGTTTTAGACTCTCTTTCAAGCCTTCAAAACGATTTCCACAAGCAAGGGAGAGTGAGGATAATAACCAGGTTGAACTCACAAGAGCCTTGAAAATGGTTTGAAAATAGTTTTCATATCGCGATTCACGCGAGTCTTAAAAACAATTTGAAATTAGTTTTATCCATCTCTTCATGCAGTTCATGCAATCTATGCAACACTTGTATCCTGAGGATCACATTTTCATTCTTCAGAGTCACACCCATGTGCATCTTCAGGATCACATTTCCATTCTTCAGATACTCACACACACGTCTTTAGGATCACATTTCCATCCTTCAGACTCAACACACGCGTCTTAGGATCACATTTCCATCCTTCGGACTCAATACATAACTAAACCAAGGTTTTAATGCATAACTCCATGTACTATCACTACATTTCACAAACCACGTCACATGCTACACACACGACACACACAACATTTGTAACCCATGCGACATGCACTACATGCATCCGTTCCTCATAACCCACACATATATGCCTATAAAACCTCTGAGTTTTAAAGGATAAAATCACATTACACGGAATGATACCAAAATCATGTAATCCATCCACATAATCCCTACATAAATAAACTAGAGTTATAAATGTACATAAACAGTTATAAACGTACATAGCCACGTAACCTCATGTCATGATGTCAACTGTCAAACGACCCAACATCCACTCACATGGACAACCAACAACCCATAAAACCAAGCCTAACTCGAAGGCCAATGTTAAACCCCTCAAACCATGAGGTCACAAAACACCACCTTTCCTCCAAAGGTGCCATGATTCCAAACACGCTCCGTACCCAACCACGACGCACACAATCGTGCCCCAACAACCCATATCTAGCCATACACGTCACTCCCGAGGACGGCACCTAAACAAATACCCGAGGCCACGACACGAGCCCCGAAACCACAACCCGACCAACCAAATCCCGAAAAAAATCCAGCAGTATTTTAGTTAATTAATTCCATAACTAATCAATTGAATACTGCTGGAAACTAATCAGAAACCAAGAAACCAACCATCAAACAACCACACAAAATAGCCCAGGTCCGGTGACTGGACTCCCCCTCTAGGTGACCCAAACAACACACTGGAATCGCCCAAAAAATGTCCAGTCGACTGACCCCACGTTCTAGTCGACCGAACCTCAAAAACCAAGATCCAGTCGATTGAGCCCTCAATCCAGTCGATTGGGCTGAGGCAAAAATAGTTTTTTGAGCTACGGGTTTAGCTCTCCAAACCTCGATTCAATGCCTCCAAACACCAATCCAACGCCCTCGGACATACCCACGCCCAAGCCTAACACCAAAATCACGAAAGAAACACCCGACACCCGATTCCATCCACCGAAATCGACAAAAATAGATTTTAAACCCAAAAAATCCAACTTTTGAAACAAAAATCAGATCTCATGCAATTTAACTGGTAAAAATACACACGATTATACGTAGCACCCTTATAAGATATGAGAGTTTAAGATTCTATCTCGGCGAGTTAAAAACTCAATGCCTCGAACCACGTAAAAAATCGAGCTTTGCCAAAATGGAATTTTATCTGGATGGATGCGTGGACCACGATGCCAATAACAAGGATCGTGTAACGACCCGGTACGGACCCTAGTTGTAACAACTGAATTGATAACGACCCGTGTAAAGACCCATCCCAAACCCTAAGTATTAGTGACAGATAGTCCACAAGGCTATAGAGCACAGACGAGATTCAAAATCCTAACTCGAATCGAAAATCCTAAGTTCGACTCTAAAACCCCAAAAATGTCCAAAACTCTGGCAACAAAACCATAACACCCGAAGAGTCTCCTAACATTGTAAATGAACTAAATATCATGAAATAATAAATTAAAAATAAAAAATTCTCATAAATAGGGTAAAACGACTATTTTGGCCCAAGTACAGCAAAAAGTCTTAAAAATTCAAATTTTGACATATGGATACCCTAAATCAAGGATTTAAGTACAATTAGGTAGAAAAAAGCAAAATAACATCAAAACTGCCAAAAATACCCCATAGTGGTAGACCACCTTGGAAAATGTGCCAAAAGTGAGTTTTTGCTTTTTTCACTTAAAATAATGAAAAAGATATTAAATTAAGCATTATGACCTAAAATTTGTTGAACAAGTAATATACATAATAATATAGTATTATAGGTCAATAAAAATAAACAAATCATTATTGAAGTTTATACACAACAAAATAAGTCAAAAAGTCATATATTGCCAAAATAGCTTCATTTAACTTAAAAGACTACATCTATTTAATTAATTACTATGAAAATTATGATAATACATGAGAATCCTATATTTCTCATAAATATACTAAAATAATATGTCTCAGTAGGAAAAAATACCAAAAATATATATTAAATTAACTTTTAATGCATTTTCTTGCATAAAAGGGCACAAAAACCAAGAAAAATCCCTTGATTGATAGAGGATCAGATTTTTGTCCCCCGAAACTGACCCAAGCTGTAATTTAGCTTCCCCATATCTGGTTTTGTTCCCTCAAAACTATCACCATATCAATCAACCCATGTGATTTGAAAGAAGAAAAGACTTAAACATTTAATTCCTGGTTCCCTAACCCTTCCCTATATAAACCAAGCCAAACACCCTCCCTCTCCCCTTCATATTTCGTGCATATAGAGAGAGGAAACCAGATTTTAAATGGTTCTTGAGGGTCCATGGGAGTTTGAGAGAAGAAAGAAGAAGAAGAAGAAGAAGAAGAAGGGATCCAAGAAAGGGGTCTTTGGAGACCAAAGTTTCAAAAGCCAGGTCCTATTAGTTTTCCACCATCTTTGATCTCTAAAAATAAGTAAGTAAAACCTCTAAATCTTATATCTAATATCCCTCAAAATATTTCTCAACTCATCTTTTTAAATACTTTAAAAATCAAGAACCGAAATCAAATCGAAAAGGCGTCGTAGTAGCAAAATAGAGAACTGTTAAGTTTATGGGTGATATGAGATATTGTTGTATGTTTTTATCTTTGACTTTGACGACTTCTAAGTATTCTGGAGCCTTGATATTAAAGTTTAAAACACAAGCATGCAAGGAAATGGAATAAAAACTTGACATGATATAAGTAGAAGACTTGAACCCTAAGAGACTTGATTTTTGAGAATATAGATGTTTCTTCCCTGAACTTTGAAATGCCATAACTCAATGTAAAAAATTGATCTAAGTATAATTTTTATTTCCCGAGTTATATTTTTGTGTTATCTTTCATCCAAAGTTGGTTTCAACTCATTTGCATAATCAGAACTCAAGATATTACAATTTTATCAAAGTGTATCATTTTTCGACCAGTCAACACTACCGACTTGAAAACCATATTTTAAAATGATATTCGAACCTTGGTGAAAACATGAAAGTTGTAGATAACATATATATATATATATATATATATATATATAT
>JAOTRH010013095.1:0-22925 GCA_034768845.1 Heliamphora exappendiculata
AAGTTGAGACTCAACCCCGAGGGCTAGCTCCAAACCTTCAACCAACACGTTTTGAAAATTCCCAAGACTCCGTTTTCGAACCATCCTTTTGAAAACCTCAGATACCCCTTTGAAACCATAGAATTTCATAAAAATATCGGATAAACATCACACGAGGAAAGCTTGAACCAAAACACATCATTTTCCCAAACAGTCCAGGTTCAGTCGACTGGGCTCACCCTCTAGTCGACTGAAAACACACTGGAAATGAAAATTCAAAACAAAAGCCATTTCAGTCAACTGACCTCCCAGGTCCAGTCGACTATACCTCCCACATGATGATCCAATCGACTGAACTCATAGGTTAAGTCGACTGAACTTGCCCAGATCATGTTTTTGAGCTACGATTTTGGTTTTCCAACCTCAAATCAAACCTCAAAACTCCTATTTTTGATATCCACAAGCATCCCTTAACTTAGGACTATCATAAAACCTCGAAAGGAAACTCCCTCTTTCGATTTCATCCAACCAAACACCGAAAAATGGTTTTAACCAAAAACTGGATTTGAAACATAAATCACTTTTCATGCGTTTTAAAATAGTAGAAACACGTAGGATTACATGTAGTACCCTCTAACAGTTATACAGTCTAAGATCCTAGCTCAGTAAGTTCAAAACTCGACGTCTCGATCTACATACAAAATTATGCTTCGTCGAAATGAAATTATGACTGGATGGATGCGTAGACCATGATGCTGATACCAAGGATCAGCAGTTGGTTTATCAAAAATCAAGCCCCGGGCCCCCAAGAAGTTAGAGTGAAGGCAGAGAGAAAACTAGAAGAAACTTGGAAGTTAACTTTTCAAAAATATCTTTTAGAAAATATCTAAGTCCTGATATTTATAGGCCTCCAAAATATATATATATTTTTTGAATTTTCAAAATTCACACGAAAACTCCCTACGATCCCAGGAACCAACCCCGTATACTCAGATAAACGTAAACATGCATTAAAACAAGTAAATCATACATCATGGAAACATATAAATGCAAAACACATCATATATACATAAGTCTCAAAAAGAGACGAGTCTGGGTCTCACAACTCTACCCCCTTAAGGAATTTTACCCTCGAAATTCACAACAAGGTCACGAGGTAAACAAGTATGGGTATCTAGCACGCATCCCAAACTCGAGCTCCCACGTCGCTTCATCAACCCCGTGATGATGCCATAGGACCTTGACATAAGCAATTGTTTTGCCTCGCAACGTCTGCTCCTTTGTATCAAGAATCCTTACTGGACGCTCTTTATAAGTGGCATCCTCATCAATCTGTAGCTCAGTTCAATCTAGCACATGTGAAGGATCAGGCTCGTACCTCCGAAGTATAGAAACGTGGAACGCGTTATGCACAGAAGCTAACTAAGGTGGTAACGCCAAACGGTAAGCAACCTCTCCAATCCTATCAAAAATCCCAAAAGGTCCAATGAAACGCCGTGATAGCTTCCTGCTACGACCAAATCTCATCAAACCTCTACGTGGTGAGACCTTTAGAAACACATGGTCCCCCACTGCAAACTCCAAAGGTCGCCTCCTTTGATCTGCATAACTCTTCTAGCGGCTCTGCGCTGTAGCAAGGCACTGGCGAATCGCTGTAACCTTCTCCGTCGTCACCCGTACCATGTCAGGTCCCAAGATTGTGGTCTCTCCCACATCAGTCCAACATACAGGCGATCTACACGGTCTACCATACAAAGCCTCATACGGAGCCATCCCAATACTGGACTGATAGCTATTATTGTATGCAAACTCTGTTAAAGGTAGATGATCCTCCCATGAACCTCTAAAGTCAAGGACACAAGACCTCAGCATATCCTCCAGAATCTATATAGTCCTCTCTGACTGGCCATCCGTCTGGGGGTGAAAAGCAGTACTGAACATCAAGTTCATCCCCAAGGCCTTCTGAAGACTCTGCCAAAAGTGCGTAGTGAAGCGCGGGTCTCGGTCTGAAACAATGGATATTGGCACTCCGTGTAATCTGACTATCTCCCTAACGTACAAGCTACTCAGTCGTTCCACCGAATCCCTCACTCGGATAGGGAGAAAGTGTGCAGACTTCGTTAACCTATCAACCATAACCCACACGGTGTCGTGTCCCCTAGGTGACCGAGGAAGTCCTGACACAAAATCCACTGTGATGTGCTCCCACTTCCACTCTGATATAGGCAACGACTGTAGCAATCCTACTGGTCTCTAATGTTCTGCCTTTACCTACTAACAGGTGAGGCATCAAAAAACAAACTGGATCACATCTCGCTTCATCCCTATCCAATAGAACTGACGATATAGGTCATGATACATCTTCGTGCCTCCACGATGCACGACAAGACGAGAATGATGACACTCATGTAAAAGATCAGTTCGGCATGACTCTGGCACAAACAACCAACCTGCCAACCTCAGACTCTGATCAGAACCCACAATCCATCCTGCTGTATCCTCGTCACTAGCAACGTTGTCTCGTATCATCTGAGCCTCCTGGTCCGTCTGCTGGACCTATAGCACACGTGCTATCAACGCTGGTCGAGTAACTATAGAAAATAAGGTAGCACCCATCTCAATCTCCCTGAGGAACAAATCAAACTCCCCAATGTCTGTAAGCTTGTCCCACTCACGTATAGCCACAGAAGCTAACGACCCGTGAGATCTCCTACTGAGCGTGTCTGCCACCACATTGGCCTTCCCTGTATGGTACTACAAGTCGAAATCATAATCTTCCAACAACTCCATCCGTTGTCGTTGGTGCAAGTTCAAGTCCTTCTACGAAAATAAGTATTTCAAGCTCTTGTGATCGGAGAAAACGTTGAAATGGTCACCATAAAGATAGTGACGCCATGTCTTCAAGGCAAACACCACGGCTGCTAACTCCAAGTCATGCGTAGGATAGTTCCTCTCATGCATTTTCAGCTGTCGAGAGCCATAGGCTACGACCTTACCTCCCTGCATTAGAAAACATCCATGACCGTCACGTGATGCATCATAGTATATAGTATATCCCAAGCCTCGCTCTGGAATGATCAACACTAGCGGACTAGTCAACCTCGTCTTCAGCTCCTGGAAAGCTGACTCACAGGACTCACTCAAAATAAACACAACTCCCTTCTGCATCAGACGCGTCATTAGTGCAGCGAGTCTAGTAAAGTCCTTCACGAACTGTCGGTAGTAGCCAGCTAGACCCAGAAAACTATGTATCTCAAAGACACTATTCGGTCGCTCCCAACCAGTCACATCATCATTTTTTAACGAATTCACTGATACCCCGTCTGCCGACACTACGTGTCCTAAAAATCTCACCTCAATCATCCATAACTCGCACTTCTCGAACTTCGAGTACAAGCGGTGCTCTCTCAAAGTCTATAGCACGATCTGTAAATGATCCTCGTGCGCCTCTCTAGTGGGTGAATATATCAGAATATCATCCGCAAACACTACCACAAAACTATCCAAATAAGGATGGAAGATCTGGTTCATCAAACTCATGAACGTAGCTGGTGCGTTCATCAGACCGAACGGCATAACCACAGAAACTCATAGTAACCATAGCGAGTCCTGAAAGCGGTCATCGCTATGTCCTCGTCCCTAATCCTCAACTGGTGATATCCCGATCTCAAGTCAATCTTCGAGAAGCAGCTCGAATCCCTCAGCTGATTAAACAAGTCATCTATCCTCAGCATCGGATACTTGTTCTTCACTGTCACCTGGTTCAGCTTCCTGTAATCGATACGCAGACGTAAAGATCCATCCTTTTTCTTGGCAAAAAGAGCAGGAGCTCCCCACGGAGAAGTACTCAGACGTATAAATCCCCTGTCAAGTAACTCCTGCAACTGTACCTTAAGTTCACGCAACTCAGCGGGTGCAAAGCGATAGGACGGTGTAGATACGGGAACAGCACCGGGGACTAGATTAATAGAGAACTCTACCTCCCAGCTCGGCAGCAACTCAACCAGGTCATCAGGAAAGACATCAGGATAGTCGCACACCACCAGAGGTAACTCTCCTCGAACTCCACCCTCCTCATCCAACATGAGAGCTAAAAAAGGAAACCCAGGTTGCCCTGGTTCTGCACAACACCCGACATAGATCTCAAACCCTCGTCCCGGTCTCTCACAAAATAAAAGCAATCTCCCACTAGGGTACAAATCGTTACCCTATGTCGATCGCAATCGATGAAGGCACAATAGGTGGTTAACCACTCCATCCCTAGGATGACATCAAACGCGGTCATGTCTAGGATAACAAGGTCGAACTCTATACAACGACCGGCGACCTCCAACACGCAGGATCTACAGATGAGACTCAACGTCACATCCCCACTCACTGGGGTCTCCACGCACATAGTACTACCCAACCAATCCATTTGCAATCCCAATGCAGATGCAAAAGCTAAAGATATAAACGAATGTGATGCTCCAGTGTCGATAAGAACACTGGCCCATGATCTGTAGAATAGAAAGGAACCTCTGATCATGGAGGTAGTAGCAGCAGCATCGGGCACGACTGGTGCTCTGGAAGAACTAGGATCTGCAAGAACGTAAGCTCTGGCCGGTCCGCTGCGACTTTGAACTATTGATTGTCTACCTGACTGCACTAATGCACCCCCCTCTACAAATCTGGATGTCTGAGCTCTAGGCTGCTGATACGTCTATCTCCCCTGGCTAGATTGAATAGTCGGTGCTCCTACTGTACTCTGAATGCTCCCTCCCTGAGGACAATTCCTCCGGATGTGCTTAGACTGCCCACACTCAAAACATATAGGTGGTCCTCTCTCTGGCGCCTGCGACTGCGACTATGCCTGAACAGGCACTGCACTCCTACACTCTGCTGCACAATATCCTGGTCGCTGGCATCTATGACAAAGTGCCCTTTGATCCATCCATCTCGTTGAAGCTACGGGAGGCGAAGAAGTAGAAGACCGTGGAGGATATGACCCCACCGGATAAGAACTCGGACCAGATGTCCGTTGACTCTTATCCTTGCGTCCCTGGTACAGTGCACGTCCCTCGTCCTGCTAACTCCTACCATCTCTATCCCTACGCGTCTCAGACAATGTGTCCTCCACCTTCAAGGCCATCTGTACCAAGTCAGTGTAGACCTCCATATGGAATGTTGCCACTCTGTCCTTGATATCGGGCCTTAAACCCCTCTCAAATCGGTTCGCCTTGAACTCATCAGTAGGTATGATCTCCTGTGTAAACCAGGATAAGCTGGTAAACTCAGCCTCATACTCAACAACCGACATACTCCCCTGAGTCAAAAATAGGAAATCCTCTCTGTACCGATCCCTCAATGTCACTGGAAATTATTTCTCCAGAAATACCTTCATGAATGCCTCCCATGTGCTTGCCACTGTGGTCTTGGCAAACTTCCACCACATATGGGCACTCCCTCTTAGCTGGAAGGCAGAACATATAACTCTCAGATCATCATTCTCAATCTGAAGCGAATTAAGAATCCTGATAACCAACTCTAGCCACTTAGTGGCAACCGTGGGATTAGGATCCCCAGAAAAGGTAGGAGGGTCCAGACGGCGATACTCGCGCATTGCAACCGTCGCCCTCGGCTCAGGTACACTCTCCCTACCCCTAGTAGCCTCAGCCAGTTGTAGGATGGAGCCGACCATCTCGCGCAACAGATCTCCCTCAGCAACAGGTCCTTGGGGTGCATTAGCATCCCCAACATCTGGGACTGGAACGTCCCTTCGGCCAGAACCACAACCACGGCCTTGACCTCGGCCTCGTCCTCCCTGCGTGGACATAACTTTATATGAAAGCAACATAACGGGATAAGAATCCATATAATATGTTATTGCTAACGTAAAAGACAAATAAGCATGCTAACACATAGCCATGTAATATCATGTCATCACATATTTCACATTCCGAGGAGAACCAACAAGAAAGACTTGTCACTCTGAACAACCTACTAAGATTCCTTGCTAGAAATCACGTCCGCAAAATGCGTCTCTAACATGGCTCCCAAGTATGTTAATCCAAACGGCCGAAGGCAATACTAATCAATCCTAAGGTCCAACCTCCATGCCCGCGTATACACCACAAGCTATCATGCTATGTTAGGAAAACGCTGTAACACATGGAATCAAGCACACATACATCCTCACAAGGTGATGTACCCTCTTTCCAATGGCTCAAAGGTATTCGAACCCAGAGCTCTGATACCAAGTTGTCACGCCCCAAACATCCGGGTCACGTGAAAGCCCACAAAAAACACCCATTTATGAAAATAAGATTTTCATAAGAAATCAAAATGTACAGCATTTGGATAAATGTCACGCCCCGACATCCGAGTCACGCGAAAGCCACCAAAACCATTTAAGAAAATAGGTTTTACAGTTGAATATCAAAATAAAAAACATTTGGATAAAATCTCCACAGTTCAACTCTCACAAACTGTAAATCATGCAATCTCATACATGAATAATAGTATCGCCTCAAGGCGTACAAAACCCAACCATCACAGGCATTACATGTAAAGGTACATGTACAAAAATAAGAAAAACTACTGCAAGTCTTCCATCACCTCTGCAACTAGGTCAGCTCATCATGATCACCTGAAAAAGTTTTTAGAAAAACCCACAACGTGAGCCGAAGCATAATAGAAACAGACTATAAAGCTGTAAAGTAGGATATGCAACCATATGGTGGGAGCAAGCTCAACCACAACACCCAAAAAGATTTTCTCACAAAACCACCGATTTTTCATCTGAAAACCATCATTTTCATCCTTGAAACTATGCATATAAACCTGAGAGTTATCATGCCACAGTTAAGGGAAAGCAGTAAACACAACATTCTGCACTCGGGACACGCAGCCGAGGAGACATAGTAAATGTAATCCTATGTACTGACTCTGTCAACTCAAGACAAAGGCAACAACTATAGACTCTTATCCATTACCCTGAACTCACAGGTTTGGTAATGACAAGCTCTATACGGAGTCATGACAACGTACTCAATTTACGGATTTCCACGACCGAAGGTACAGAGCACCTACTGCTTAATTTACGGGACCTGAGCCTGAGGGTACAAAGCACCAAATACACTCAATTTACGGGGACTAACCCGAAGGTACAGAGCACCTACGCTGCGCACGTTTTCAAACTTACACCGAGGAGCAATGGAAGCCCAATTCAACCAAACCCACTGTCACGGTACATCAATCGATAAACATTTAAAACCAACTCACAAAAAAAATATATACAACACATGTATATATATCAGGGATCTAATCCATAAATCATGGACATCAAACAAAGCATGTAAAGACATGATTTTCGACAAAATATTTGAGAAGTCGAGACTCAACCCCAAGGGTTAGCTCCAAACCTTCACAAACACATTTGAAAAGTTTTCCTAAGACTCCGTTTTAAAACCATCGTTTGAAAACCTCCGATACCCCTTTGAAACCATAAAATTTCATGAAAAACCTCGGACAAACATCACACGAGGGAGTGAGGGAACCCAAAACCATTTGAAACAACATCCAAGCCCCATCACAGGACCTCAGTCGACTGGCCCAAGCCCCCAGTCGACTGAAAAACCCCATGGAAAGCCAAGAACCAAAACAGTAGCAACTTCAGTCGACTGACCCCATGGTTCAGTCGACTAAACCCCCAAAAAGATGCTTCAGTCGACTGAACCCAAGGGTGCAGTCGACTGAACAAGCCTAGAAAATGTTTTGTGCTACGGGTTTGCTTATTTTTGGTTCAAAATCTCAAAATTAAACCTCAAAACTTCTATTTTTGATACCCACAAGGATATGTAAACCCAAGCTTATCATGGAGCCATAAAAGAAACCCTCAAAACACGATTTCATCTAGTCGAACGCCGAAAAACGGTTTTAACCCAAACTGGATCTAAAACACAAATCATTTTTCATGCATTTTTAAACGATAAAGCATCATAAGATTACATATAACACCCTCTAACAGTTATATAGTCTAGGATCCTACCTCGGTGAGAGTTTAAAACTTGATGTCTCGATCCACGTGCAAAATCGAGCTTCGTCGAAATCAAATTCTGGCTGGATGGATGCGTAGACCACGATACCAACACTACGGTTCAGCAGTTGATTTATCAAAAACCAAGCCCCAGATACCCGAGACGTTAGAGAGAAGACAGAGCGTCTGGTGAGTCTTTAAAGCTAGAGAGAGAAGGAGGAGATATTTTGAAATAAATATCTAAGAGAAGATATTTATAGGCAAAATATCTCGAAAATATCTTTTTTTTTGAATTTTTAAAATTTGCACGGCAACTCCCTACAACCCCGGGAACCAACCCCGCATGCTCAAATAAACATAAACATGCATCAAAATGAGTAAATCAAACACCGCAGACATATATATGCAAAACTCATCATATATACAAATAAGTCTCAAAAAGAGACGGGTCCGGGTCTCACAATAAAAATCTCCACAGTTCAACTCTCATAAACTGTAAAACATGCATTCTCATACATGAATAAACATATCACCAAAAGGCGTACAAAACCAGCTTCAACAGGCGTCACATGTGAAAGTACATGTCTTAAAAAGGAAAAACTACAGCAAGTCTTCCATCACCTCTGCAACTAGGTCGTCTCGTCATGGTCCCCCAAAAATGTTTTCCAAAAAATGCCACATCGTGAGCCGAAGCTCAATAGAAAATAGACTGTATAAAGCTGTAATACAGGTCATGCAAACGTATGGTGCGAGCTAACTCGACCACAGCACCCAAAAGGTTTTCCATCTAAAAAATCACACGTTTTCCATCCTTAAAACTATGCATATCATCCTAACAGATATCATGCCACAGCTAAGGGGAAGCAGTAATAAAACAGTATTCTCCACTCGGACACACAACCGAGGAGATAAGATAGAATGAGATCCTATGTACCGACTTGTCAACTCAAGATAAAGGCAACAACTATAGACTCCTGCCCATTACCCTAGTCCTGAACCACTTAAGGCCTGCTAGGTAATGACAAGTTCTATACGATGTCACAACAACATACCCACTCAAGGGATAACCTGCTTCTTTACGGATTTCTATGAACGATGGACGAAGTTAACCAAATCTTCTTTACGAATTTCCACGACTGATGGACGAAGTTAACCAATACCACATTTATGGGGATTAACCCGAGGGACCGTAGCGAACCCACTTTGCGCACGTTTTTAGACTTTCACCAAGGAGCAATGGAAGCCCAACTCAACACACATCTATCGTCACGGTACATCTATGGAAAGCTTGAACCAAAACACATCATTTTCCCAAACATTCCAGGTTCAGTCGACTAGACACACCCACCAGTCAACTGAAAAACACACTGGAAATGAAAATCCAAAACATAAGCCATTTCAGTCGACAGACCTCCTAGATCCAGTCGACTGAACCTCGCATATGATGATCCAGTCGACTGAACTCCTAGGTTCAGTCGACTGAACTTGCCCAGATCATGTTTTTGAGTGACGGCTTTGGTTTTCCAACCTCAAATCAAACCTCCAAGCTCCTATTTTTGATATCCACAAGCATCCCCTAGCTTAAGACAATCATAAAACCTCGAAATGAAACTCCCTCCTTCGATTTCATTCAATCGAATGCCAAAAAATAGTTTTAACCCAAAATTTGATTTGAAACATAAATAACTTTTCATGAGTTTTAAAACTGTAGAAACACGTAGGATTACATGTAGTACCCTCTAACAGTTATACAGTCTAAGATCCTACCTCGATGAGTTCAAAACTCAATGTCTCGATCTACGTGCAAAATCGAGTTTTGCCGAAATAAAATTCTGACTAGATGGATGCGTAGACCACGATGCCGATACTAAGGATCAGCAGTTGATTTATCAAAAATCAAGCCCCAGGCCCCCGAGAAGTTAGAGAGAAGGCAGAGAGAAAATTGGAGAAAACTTAGAAGTTAAGTTTTCAAAAATATCTTTTAGAAAATATCTAAGTCCCGATATTTATAGGCCTCCAAAATATCTTATTTTTTTTGAACTTTTTAAATTCACACGGCAACTCCCTACAACCCCGGGAACCAACCCCCCATTCTCAGATAAACGTAAACATGCATTAAAACAAGTAAATCATACATCATGGAAACGTATATATGCAAAACACATCATATAAACATAAGTCTCAAAAAGAGACGGGTCCGAGTCTCACATCACCAAACTATCCCTGGAAGGAACATCTTTCACTCTTCCTCTTAACCATCATGTGGCTCCAGCTGTTGATGTTTCACGCCCCTGACTCAGAGGCATGAGATCCCCACTTAAAAGCTCATTATTCCTTTAACCAAATTTCTTTAATAATATTCTCTTGATCTTAATTAGTGATAAGTTATCACTTAACCCAAATTCCATAATATGCTAAGTCTAATTCTTAAAATTTTTGATAGCGTTTCCTCTGTTTTTCGGACTATCCCAAATTTACCTGTTAAACTCAAGTCATAATATATATACTCAGGCACCGCCTGGATCCCAACTCACAATCACAACTTAACAATCACATAACTCCTAATTTCCCCACCACGGTGGTTTCATCAACCCAAAACAATCCTCAATATCCATACTATTACTTAAGAAAAACTTACTATGTTCTTTACACTTTAAAACATAGGTTTAATGATCAGCTACAAGTGACGTATATAAATAATGAGACATAAATATATGTTTCTTTACAAGCATCCACATGTTACCAATGATGTTACAAATTTTAAAATACTAAATACATTACTTAGAACCACAAACTACAAACATCTTTTATTCATCATTTACTTTAATCCCTCACCAAACTTCAAGTCTAATTTAATCACAACCTCCATCCTTTAATGATACTTCGGTTTTTCTTCAAGTCTAATTTAATTTCATGAAAAATCAACACAAATCGAAGTAAAGCACTCAAGTTAGTCTAAATCCTACCTTGTGTAGCGTCAACGCCTTGAGATTTTCTCTTAACCCTCCTCTTAGGGTTTCGGCCATCCTAGGAATTTGCCTCCTTAAGCTCCGGCTATTGCTCTTGCTTCATGAGGTCTGAATCTCCTTCAGGTTGCTCCAATTTGATTATTTCAATCTCGCGTAGCTTCAAAGCTTCAAAAGTCACCCAATCTCCCCACCTAAGATTTCTGCAATTTGGGATTTCTCCTCTTAAAGCTTTAAATCGAGAGCCTTACCATGTGGTGTTTAATCTCACCCTTATAGCCTCCAATTTGGTGTCCAAGAATCGAAGAAGACACAACAAATTAGAGGAGTGGAGAGAAAAATATGGCTAGAAAAAGCAGCAGGGGTTCGCCGGACTTGGGGTTGAAATTTTAGGTTCCAATTTGTTGATTCTATGCATTTATGCATCAATCCTTGAAGTAAATGAAGAATTAATACAAGAATCAACCCATATGACCCAAACATTTGGACGTAAATTGAAGGAGTCGCCGCGGAGGAAGAGCGACGCAGAAGACGCGCGGTGGAGAACAGTTAGGGCGAAAATTTCAACCCATATCGATAAGAAAAATCTAAAAAATAAAATTTTTATTTTTTTATTTATTTATTTTGGATTAGTTTCATGAGATAGATTTAAAAATAACTTTTTTTAATCAAAAGATTAAAAACATACTAAATACAAAATATAGAAATATAAATTTAGTTTATAAGATTATTTTAGGTAAATTTTAATTTTTTTTAATTTTTTTATCTTTCTATAGAATTTTTAAATTTTATTAATTTTTCTTCAATAAGAGATATTAAAAAGATAATATTTTTATTAATAAAATAAAAAAATCTAAAATAAATAAATAACATAAAATAAATTATAATCATTATTAGACCTTCATAAAAATGCACAAATACGTGAGTTTATTTTCGATCATTTTTTTTACGATGGTAAAAAATTATTTCAAATAACTACTTTTTAACGTCCATTTACATATGACGGTAAATTACTGTCTCAAATGACTCTTTTTTCGTTCAATTTTTTACCACGGTAAAAATCATCTCAAAAGACCCAATGTTTGTGTCCACTTTTTGCGTCGGCAACTACACGGTCGCAAAAGATTGATTTTTTGCTACCACCTCATTACGATGGGAACAAACCATCTAAAATAATCATTATTTGCAACCAATTTCGTTGCGATGACAACAAAACCGTCTCAAAAGGTCATTTTTTGGGACCCATTTTTGCGACGGTAAAAAATCGTCATGAAAGATCCATTTTTTAGAAGGTAAATTATACCCGTCGCAAAAGGTACTATTTGAGATGGCAATGACTGCAGACACAAAAAGTTTTGATGAAAAAAGTGCTTTTTTTTTGTAGTGTAAAGGCACTTTGCATCACCTCAAAAAGCCAACAATAGTAGGCTAAAACCACCAAAACTATGCAATCCCAAAAAAAACCAACTCTAACACCTAGGAGCTAAACACGACACAAATACACCCAACCAGATTGGGTAGATAAGGTATCCAAAGGTATGCACACCGAAAAAGTCCAAAGCCCCATTCAAATTAAATTCAAAAACACCCACTGAAGAAGGCACTGCCTTATACCCCAAAACCAAGCACACACACCCAAAACGCACGCAGTCGGCCTTTTAAAAAGTTGTAAGGACCTGAGCATACACCCCTTATGCTCACAGCCGAATCTCTTCACAAGTCGTAGAGAAAGGCTATATACACTGACTAGAGGTAGGAATATATATAAGCCATCCAGAAGATAAAACCCAAAATATAAACATAAAGCTTGCCCAAAAGTGGCACAAAGAGCCCTATCTACATAAGAGGGTAGGGCATAAAGTAAGTTATGAACACCTCTCATAGCTAGGGGTTAAACATGGAACAAAAACCAAAATGCCTTCCCAAAAGAGCTAAATAACAAGTGGGCTCAACCTCATAAGCTGTGCTTCTTCCTTCGAGTATAGGCTAAAATTCGAGACCTGAGGAGAAGGATAATCATGAGTATAAAGAGAAAACACAAAAATAAATGCACACACAAAAAAAATCTCACATCACTCCACACAAAGAGAATCGCTCTACTCTCCAACCAAAGATAGAGGCAAATCTCCCAATAAAGAGAAGAAACAAAGCTAGTATCTTGAGCATGCCTCCTAGCTACACATGGAAACAAACACAGTTTAGAGGTTAGTACAAAACACCTCCCAACACTCACTCAGATAACTATATCACTCTACACTCCAAAGGAAAGAAGGGAAGAAAAACTCAACACCTTGCACTCTATTGCCGAAAGCTGTCACAAAGAGAAAACAATGTTAGTAAAACCTCACATCACTCACTCAATATAACTGTATTACTTAGCCCTCTAAGGAAAAGGAAGATGCAAAACTCACTAGCATCCTTGCAAAGCTACCAAGCTACAATAAACATAAAATAATTAATAATAGGCATTAGTGAAAATATATCCACCAATAGACTTCATTCGCCCTGGATCTCTATATTAGTTTGAGAAATCGACACCCTTTTAAAAGAGGAGAGCCTCTCTCTGGTCATATATGAGATATCCCTCATGATTCTTTCCCAACCCTTCTTCTTGCCCTAAAACTTTCTAAGATTATGTTTCCTCCAGATACAATATATAGAGATGAAAAACGTCAATCTCTTAACACTAGTACCCAAGGTTTTACAAACCACCCTAGTGGCAAAAGCATCCCTCCATGCCGTCCAAGAAACCTCAGACCAATGATCCTACACTTAGCTAAGACCCTAGTCCAGATAGCTTGAGAAAAGGGGCAGGTGAAGAAAAGATGATCATGAGACTCTATAGCCTCATAGCATAAACAATAGCTAGCGTCACACTCAAGGCCAAACATTCTAAGACGATGCCCCATACTAAGGCGGCCCCTAACAACAACCCAGAGAATAAAACTGACCCTAGGGATATGATTCTTAGTCCACTCCAATTTACTCCACAATGGAGCCGGCTTATGAACCCGAATCTCCTCCTAAAGGGACCCAATAGAGAACTTATTGCCATCAAGTCTCCACTTAATCCTATCACACTGAGATGCATCCAAAAGAAAATAAACCTCCCTTCTCATCTCTAGGAGATCCATTGTAACAGTAGAAGGCCATTTCTAGTGGTTGCTATCAACAATCTGTTTAACCTTAGCACCTAGACCCATGCCGGAGTCATACACTATCTTAGGCCCCTTAGCCTCAACCACTAAACCCCAAGGATGCCAAGGGTCAAGCCATAGAAAAGTATCTTCACCATTACCAATCTCATATTGAATAAAGCGTTTGACCAAAGGTCGAAGCTGTAGGATCTTCCTCTAGCACCAAGAGGCCATTTGCAGTGTCCTAACTGCCCAAAAAGAGTTACCTCGAAAGATATTAGAATTAATCCGCATGCACCATAGGGACGCATCCTCTCCTGTTAAAAAGAACGAAATATGCTTAGCCATTGCAGCTTTATTCCACATAACAATGGCTTAATCCTAAGGCCTCCCTCTTTCCTAGGGACACACACCTCTTCCCATGCAACTTTGGCACTAGAGGACTTCATATCAGGGCCACTCCCCAAGAAAGCCCGAAGCAAACTCTCAACTTCACGAAACACTTTCTTGGGGAGGATAAACAAAAAGGACCAGTATACCTGCATATTGAAGAGAATCGAGCCAATCAACTGGACTCTACTTGCGTCAGAGAAGAACTTACTAGTCCATGCCTGAATCCTACTAGCAATTTTATCAATGAGAGGCTTATAATCCCTATATGCAAGCTTTGTAGTAATAAGGGGAACCCCTAAGTACCTAATAGGAAGAGAGCCCTCTCTAAAGTTAAGACCATCCAAAATCTCCTTTTTCAAAACACTATCAACCCCGAAAAAATATGTCACTTTTTTGATGGCTGAGGGAAAAACCAGACAGCTTCTGGAAATCATCTAGAACCTTCCTAATAACCCTAACAGAATTCATCTCAGCTTTAGAGAAGACCATAAGATCGTCACAAAGTAGAGGTGAACAATCTTATTTTTACCACACCCCAAGTGGTAATTAAACGACAACTCATGCGTGTGCTTCACAAACATCCCAGCCAACACCTCCATGGCCATTACAAAGAGGTAAGGGGATAAGGGGTTCCATTGCCAAAGTCCCTTATGGCCCCGAAAGAAACCAATAAGCTCACCATTGATACTAATAGAAAAACTAGGGGACGTAATACATTCCTTAATCCAATTAACCATTCTCTCCGTGAACCCCATACACCTAAGAATCTTAATCATAAAATCCCATCTTACATTATCAGCCTTTCATGATAACAACTTTAAGAGCACACTTGAGACCTCAACTTTGATTATGATAATTCCTCAAGAGCTCTTGGGATAGCAAAATATTATCCGTAATCCCCTGCCCTTTAACAAAAGATGATTGAGCTGGAGATATGATCTCATCCAACGAGCCCTTGATCCTATTAGCAATGATTTTAGAAATACACTAGTAAATTGTATTGCAACAGGAGATAGGCCGGTACTCCTTAATGGATGAAGGGTTTGGGACTTTAGGAATCAACGCAATAAGGGTAGTGTTAATCTCCCTAAGGATATGACCAGAATCAAAAAAACTTTTAATCACCCTAGTGACATCCTGACCCACCACGTCCCAAGCATCTTTGAAAAAGAAAGCCAAGAAACCATCAAGGCTAGGGGCTTTATTAGCTTTAAGGGACCACATCGTCACTCAAAACTCTTCCTCATAGACATCTCTCATCATACTACCAATACTTTGGGAGACAGCCGATTAGTGATAATCCCCTCTAAATCCCTCACCCCAATCCTATCCACACACGAATCCATACCAAGAAGGCCCTAATAGTAGCCAACAATGTGCTCAGAAATGTGTTTCCTATCAGTGTAAACCACCCATCCTCACCCATAACAAAGGTAATTCTAGACCTATTACATTGGAAATTAACAGATTTGAAAAAGAATTTAGAGTTCTAATCCCACAGATTGAGCCATTGGATCTTGGACTTTTGTTTTAAAAACTTTCCTTAACTAGATTAAACTCAACAAAGGATTTATAGGCCTTCCTCTCCATATCATACAAGGCTTTATCTCTAGGGGTCTTGTCAAGTCTAAGCTGGAGGTCCTCAAGGATAGCCCTCTGGTTAGCCACATGATTAGATATATTGCTAAATGAATCCTTATTTAGCTTTTTTACCTGAACTTTCAATGACCTCAACTTTTGACATACCATATACATATTAGACCTAACAATATTTTTGCTCCAAACCTCCTTAACCAAAGGAATGAATTTGGAACTCTTAGCTCAAAAATCAAAATATTTGAACGGCTTCCTAGACTTAACTCTACCAAAATTGATCAGGATATCAATCATAGGATGATCCAAAATACCACGAGGACTAAAAAATGCACTAGATTGGAACATAGAAATGATCTGAGCCTCATTAATAAGGGCACGATCAATCTTAGACTTGATAAAACTTTCCCTCTGCTGGTTATTGGACCAAGTAAATTAGATCCCACTATACCTAAGGTCATCTAACGCAGCCTCATACAGACATTTATTGAACTCATCCATATGCATTGGCCATTTACTACAACCCCTAACATGCTCATTAGGATGTCGAATAGCATTAAAATCACCAAGTACCAACCAAGGAAAGCTAGTTAGGCCTAATGCAAGTGAGAATTCTATTCCAAAGACTAACCCTCTCCACATGAGTATTAAGCCCATAAACAAAAGTAACCCAAAATGAGATTTTATCTTCCAAAAAAGTAACCTCCCCCTGAATCCATTGATCTCCAAATCAGTAGCTTGAAAGTTTACAAAAATAGGGTCCCAGCAAACCTAAATGCGACCTAAAACACCAAAATCATAATTATTTGCAAAATTCCAAGAAGGGAAAGTTTTTTCAAAAATCAAGCTAGCCTTTTCCATTTTAATCTTGGTCTCATTTAAAGTAATTAATTTAATCTGGTATTTCCAAACAAAATACTTTAATTCATTCTGTTGAAAATCACTATTTAAACCCCAGATATTCTAAGAAATAATAGACATAAAAATGGTTAAACGAGTAACCTTTTCTTTTTCTTCTTGCTACTATTCATCTTCCTCATCCCTTGAGCCTTAGGAGAAGACGAGGCCTGCTCTTGGTCTTTATCCAGCTCATCCAGCGGGGTTAGAGGCTCAATTTTAGTTCCTTAGCCCACGACTAAGACTGGTTCCATCTGCTGTATCGATTTGCTTCAGGTTAGATGAGACCGACCTATTGTGCTTTCAATCCCACTGCATTTGTTGGGTGGAGAAGTTGCTTCAATGTGGGGAACCACTAGCTCATCACTCGGCTTAGGGGAAAATGGAATTTCAACAAGCTGGTTGGGAGAGGGTGGTTTATCAACCGTCGCAACAACATTCTCCTGCCTTCGTAGAACCTCGCATTGAACTAAATTTGAGGACGAGGGAATGCTAACCACAGGCTCCACATCCTGTGAAGCCCCTTCCACAACATCAACCTCCTTTCCCTTACCCACTCGAACCCACTCCTTCGGGCCTTCAACTAGTTTATGAAACTTACATCTCTTGAGGTCATGCCCAAAAGCCTTACAATGATCACAGATAGCCGGGAGGCCTTGGTATTTCATGCCAACAATAACAGTCTCACCTTTACACTTGAAAAAATTTGAATGCTTCAATGGCATTGTTGCTGCTATTTTTATACAGACCCTAGCATATAAGATCCTCTACTTAAAATCTGTAGCATTGTCCAAATACAGTGGCACCCCTAAAACACTAGCAATTTGGCTCAAGAGTTGGGTATTCCATAATTCATGAGGAAGGACATGTAATTTTACCCAAACAAGGATTTTAGACACCGATTCCTTTGTAAACTTGATTCGTTTCATCTATCTTTGTAAAATAAGCAAATTACTTGAGAAATGCTAAGGGCCTCTCTCCATCACAGAGTTCATAGCTTCGACACTCTTGAATTTAAAGATAAAAAAACCTCTGTCATTATCGAAAACATCCACCAAGCCATCCTGGTCCCACAAAGTTCTTGCTGTAGCTCTTATAAGGCCAAAAACTAAGGACGAATCAAGGAAATAGCCCACAAGGTAATCCTCCCAAGATTTATCATCAACAATGGCACTATCAATAATCACCATATCAAGTAGTAACTGATTAATTTCCACAAACTCCAGGGAAGCCCCAGAACTATGGTTGATGAGGAATGAAGCCCATGACTTTGGCTTGGGCACATTGTTAAACACCTTATGTGCATTCTCCTCACTCAGACCAGCTCCTTCTCTCTTGTCTAAACCCTTGCGACTGGTTCCCTCCGCAACAACTAAGGTCTAGGATCTCTGGAATGATCTAAAGTCCTGTCGTCCCTTAAATCTTCCACCGCCCCTCTCACATAATGCAAAATAGCCCCCACCTCAACCTCTTAACGAATTAGGCCACTTGAAGTTAAGGTCCCAAATGGGATCATGATTCTCATCTGAAACCCACCCAAATCTTCTATGGGCCGCTTCCACTGACGAGAGAACCTCCTTCTTAGGTCTCCTAGCATCACCTAGCTCTACCTTCCTTGTGAGAAATGACCTCCGTCTGTCTCTCAATTTTCTCTTTCGCCAAACCCTTATCAAACTATGCTACCCTTAACATCAACTCATCGCGATCAATCTCATCCTTTTCCTCGACATTCTCGGTGCCTTCAGTAATATTCTCAGTATCTTCACCACATACACGGATGATCGGAGGCACAACTGGAGCTTTACCAGGTTCACACCCTTAAGGCGTAACATTCGGGCCTCTAGGGCTTCAAACATCTCCATGTTGAAGGGCTTCAATCCACTCAGGACATTTCGGACTTCGTCCTCAACCATCTCCTCCACATTTAAAAGAATGATTTGGACTTTGTTGGCTTCAAGGAAGATCTCGCTAAGCTTTAGCGATGCTCATTTCCCTCTAGGGTATAAAGAGGCAAAATTACTAATAGAGACTTCGGGGAGATTACCCTACTCCAAAACGTCAGTGTTCATGGTGGTGGAAGTACCGCTCTTACCTGGGGAAGAAACCCTAGCTTGACTATCCTTAGGGATCTCCATCATCGGCTTGAAAGATATAAACACTAAACGTTGTCAAACCCACGCACTAGAGATCGCACCTAAATCTCACCAAATTCACACACACATAGCTGCATTTTTTGTTCAAACTTGATTGTTAGACCAATTCACATGTATCATTAAGTCTACTACCATTTCTTTTTATAAAAGCAAGACCCAAATACTCATTTCCTTCCCTCATATCTCAATAATATAGAGAGAGAAACACTAGATTTTGTGAGTTCTTGGAGTTCTTCAAGTTCTTCAAGTCTTGAGAGAAGGAGGAAGGAAGAAAGGAGGAAAAAGAGAAGGATCTAAAGAGGAGGCTAGGAACCTTTAAAGTCAAGTCCCATCTATCTTCCACCATTATTTGATCTTTCTAAAGGTAAGTAAACACTCTAAAACTCCTTAATTAGATTCACCATAAACTTCCTCAACTCATCTCTTAACACACATTCAAGATCAAGAAACAAAAATGTACCAAAAAGGAGTTGTAGAGATGAAATAGGGGTTGTTCATGTTTGTACATTATGAGATGTGGTTGTATGTTGTTATTCTTGAGTTTGATGACTTATATGAGTTTTGGAACAATGATATTTAAGTTTAAAACATATGCATGCAAAGAATATGGACCATATGTTGATATACCATCAGCTGGGTGGCTAGAACACATATAAGCTTAATTTTTTAGCATTTTAAACTTTCTGCCTTGATTTTGAAAAATCATAACTAAATATGAAAAAATGATCTAAGTGTGTTCTTTATAGCCAGACGTAGATTTTGAGGTTATATTTCATATAAAAGTTTTTTGAACTGATTTGAATGAGTAGAATTTGACATATAACATTTTTGCAAGTGTGTCAGTTTCAGACCAATACGTATTGCAGACCCAAAAACCCTATTTTAAAACATGCTCTAAGCTTTGATAAAAACATGAAATTGTAGATAACATACATATCTAGCTTTCCCCCAAAACTAAGCCTAAAATATTAAGTTTTGATAGGTCAAATCACCCGTAAAAGTCACTATTGTGGTTCAGCAATTTAAGGAACCCTTTATCACACATTTTGGTGCAACCAAAAACCCATATTTTTACTTATCTACACCAACGGTGGTTTTCATGAAAAGTGTAGGGAACATACTTATCTAGTTGTTGTCCAAATATCAAACCCAACAACTCTGGGATGATCCCCCGAACAATTTTTAAACCCTCTGTTGAAAATAGGTTCTGCTGTGTGTTTTATGATTGACTGAACTTATTTTACAAAATGGCTTATTTCTCTAAGTTGTTTCAAACGACTACCTTGAGCACTGTCCATGAGACTTGTAGGGGACATATTAAATGAGAATATATCCAAAAATAAGACCTATAAGATTTGTTTTGATATCCCAAAACCAAGACCAACTGAAACCCTTTTTTTTAAATACTTTTTTCTATAAAATGCTGAACTGTTTTCACTTATATGAATTTATTTTCACCTATTTGTCTTAGGATCTGACCATAGTGTTAAACATAGAAGTTGTAAGAAATATTTTTATCCAAATAGTGACAAAAAACTAGAACTTAACTCTAAGTCTAAGTATCTCAAACAATTACTGTCGTTTTTAAATTAATACTTGAAAGTTGGCCCTCAAGTTGTCAAGTGTGTGTGGTTGAACATGTCTTTGTTATGGGACTTAAAGTAGATGTTTTAATTGATTTAACTTGGATGATTAATGTTTCAGAGTGATTAGATGATGATTAGAATCCATGCTATAAAGTTTGAACAATGTCTTGAGAATTGTAATTTATACTTCATATGCTTGTATTTAGTACTTTAATGAGTTGTACCATGTGCTATGCTATGCTTAATTTTATACCATGCTATTATTAGTTGTACTTTGGGATATGTGTTGTTGTACCATGAGCATTAATACATTGTACTTGGGGCATCTTGTGAATCACAACTTGTACCTTAGGTTGGGTTAATTGTACCTCGGTCGTGTTTATTGGGTGTATGTCCCTTTGATTCCTTTGCTTCTTGAGTTATGGTTATATTATGAAAGTGGTGTTTACACGGACAAATTGGGTAATTTTAGAGAGAGCCTAATTTGGTTGGCCTAATGCCATTGCGGTGGTAATTTCGAAGAGAGCCCAATTATGACGGACCTAAACCCCATTGCCATAGTGTTTTGTAGGGTAATTTGGAGAGAGGTAGATAGTGGCTGCCCTAAACCCCTCGTCTTGGTATTTTGAATAATGTGGAGCATCTCTTGAAATTCCTGACTGTCACTTAGACTTTAGGTTGATAGCACGCAAGCATCCCTAGTCTTAAGGTGGGATTATTTGGTTTTACGCATTGGTTGTTATATTGCTGGTCCGGAGAATGTGACCTGCCCCACGCCATTGCCATTATGTAGTAAAACAACTGTAGTATGAAGGCCGATAATGGTTTTACTATTCCTAGCGAGGGCTGAGGATAGGTTTGGTGTTCAATTTCCCATAAAGTCTACTCTAGTATTTCCCCACGTGAAATTTATGTTATGACCCTAGATGTATGTTGGGTTGGGCATTTGCAATACATGGCATTACCACTCTTACATATTTAGCTATCTTTGCAATTACCTGCTTATTATGCTGTAAATTTCAAATTTACCTGTCTCTTTGATTTATAAATGCTTTAAGTGTTAGACGATATGTGTTGTGGTAAATTTGTGTTGGGAGATTTGGTTGGGAAGTTTGGAGTGTTTTCTTCTGGGTTTCAGCTCACAGCGTTATGCTGCAGGTGAAAAGAGGGCTTACCTTATGGAAAGGAATCGACTGAATGAGGCAAGTACCACGAGCACGATGATCCGATCAAAACATAACGCAATGGAAGTGTTTTGAAAGTCTTTGTATCTTTTGTAATCACGCTTTAATGGTTGTAATATCTATATTTTGTGAGCTTTTTGAGACTCAAATAATGTAATATTATAATAATTATCTATGAATGAAACATTAGCATAACCCTATTTGTATACATATGTATGTCTTAACGTATCCAGAAGGCAGGGCGTTACAGTTGGTATCAGAGCCTAGGTTTAGTGAACCTTCAGGCCTTAGGTTATGGGAAACCATGTGTTCTGTCACGTAGAAACTCTGTCAGATGCATTGTATTAATTATAATTATCATCTATACATTATAAGAACTAAAATCTTCTATGTCTAAGTTTTATAGCGAGTCATGTTAGGATATGCTACTAGGTTCGAAAGCAGTAGGGAATCTACATGCAAGGGATGAGTAAAGACATCGAGATCGAAGACCGAAGATTCATGGAGCAAGTTATTTTATTTTAAGCGAGGTAGATGGGAGTACACACTAGGAAAGGTTTCAGATATTATATCAAGAGCCACTGTTAGAACTTTGCAACTTCATCCTTATAAGTTCTTTTCTCGTTTACCCTAAGCCTTTGTGTTAACTTTTGTAACCGATTGAAGTTCTTGGTGTATCGTTCCTTCTAATATCATTGACCCTCAGCAATATCGTCAGGTGTCGTTCGTCGGTAACCCTTCTGCACCCAAGTCTTATTGATAACTGTAATAACCCGAACTCAAGATACGAATAAAAAAGAAAGAACATCTCAAAAGAAATAAAATCTCGAACCTAAGGTCAATAAGAGGAATCAGCCTGACCGTTTAACCTTTTTGAGCCTGAGACCCGAGAAAGAGGAGGAACCACACAAGCATATATTAAAATCCCAATGTTGAGGCTAAAAATTCAAAGTTATAAGTTCAAGTCGTTTAAGACAAGAGTTACGCTCGAAAAGTCAAGAAACGAACCAATGTGAAAAT
>JAOTRH010013116.1:8912-22924 GCA_034768845.1 Heliamphora exappendiculata
AAGGGAAAATGTTGTGTGTGACAAGTCGGGACAATTGGATAAGGACTACCGCAAGTGGAAGAGTCAAGGGAACCCCGACAAGAAGCAAAAAACTGCCCAAGCCAATATGACAGAAGTAGAGAATCTGTCATGTGACATGCCAGATATCAGCCTTTCAGTAGTGGTGTCTGAAATGAACTTGGTTAGCAATCCAAGAAAGTAGTGGGTAGACACTGGGACTACTTGTCACGTGTGATCAGATAAGAGACTGTTCACAACCTATCAGCCGGTGAAGAATGGAGAACAACTCTTTATGGGAAATTCTTCGACTTCTAAGGTTGAAGGCCTGGGGAAGGTGATTCTGAAGATAATGTCTGATAAGGAACCGACACTCAACGATGTACTGCATATCCCGGATATCTGGAAGAACTTAGTGTCTGGGTCATTGTTGAGTAAGAGGGGTTTCAGGCTTGTTTTTGAGTAAGACAAAGTGATTCTTACCAAGAGTGGGATGTTTGTGGAAAATGAGTATGTGAGTGATGGATTTTTCAAACTCAATGTAATGACTGTATTTCCTACAAGTAATAAGATAACTATATCTTTTGCTTATATGATTGAGTTATCTAATGTGTGGCATGGTAGGCTAGTTCATGTTAACTATGATACCTTACGTAAGTTGGTTAACAATGATTATTTGCATAAACTTCACATTGATCCAAATCATAAATGTGAAATTTGTGTGGAAGTAAAACTTACTAAATTACCTTTTCATTCAATTGAAAGGAGTACTGAACCATTAGAATTAATTCACAGTAACATTTGTAACTTAAAGTTTGTGCAAAGTAAAGGTGATAAAAAGTATTTTATTATAAATAATTGCACAAAATATTGTTATCTTTACTTATTGAGAAGTAAAGATGAGACATTATCCATATTTATACAGTATAAGAACGAAGTTGAGAATCAATTTGGTAAGAAAATAAAAAAATTTCGAAGTGATAGAGCTGATGAATATGAATTACCTTTTGGTGAGTTCTGCTTAAAACATGGTATTATACACCATACTACGGTACCTTATTCACCTCAACAAAATGGTGTTACTGAACAGAAAAATCGAACCTCAAAGGAAATAATGAATGCCATATTGATAGATTCTGGTTTACCTCAAAACTTGTGGAGGGAAGCTTTGCTTTTCACGAATTATATTCTTAACAAGTTGCCCTATAAGAAAATAAATAAAACGCCACATGAATTGTGGAAGAGTCATAAACTTTCTTACAAATACTTAAAAGTGTGGAAATGTTTGACTAAGGTGGCGGTCCTTGTTCCTAAAAGAACAAAAATATGACAAAAATCGTTGACTGTATATTTATTGGATATGCGAATAATAGCAGTGCATATCGTTTCTGATACATAAGCCAAAAATTAAGGATATGCATGTGAATACTATTATTGAATCAAGAAATGCGTGATTTTTTGAAAATATTTTTCCGTGTAATTCTACACGAGGATTAAGTCCCTTTAAAAGAACTTATGACACTACAACGGGCAGTAGTTAAGACCAAGAATAAAATGAAGATGAACCTATATGCAGTAAAAGGGTTAGGATTTCAAAATCTTTTGGTCTAGATTTTCTAACTTATTTGTTAGAAAATGAGCCCCTAAAGCTTTCAAGATGCTATGTCCACACCTGAAGCACCTTATTGGAAGGAGGCTGTCAATAGTGAAATTGAATCCATCATACAAAATCATACTTAGAAGCTAGTGGAGCTTCTACCGAGTAATAAACCTCTGAGATGCAAATAGATATTCAAGAGAAAAATGAAAACAGATGGTTCAATAGACCGATATAAAGCAAGACTTGTTATCAAATGATATAAGCAAAAGGAAGGAGTGGACTATTTTGATACATATTCTTCGATTACAAAGATAACATCAATAAGGATATTAATTACTATAACAGCCTTATACAATCTTGAGATGCATCAGATAGATGTTAAAATTGTCTTTCTAAATGAAAAATTGAATGAGAAAATATATATATATAGAGCATTCGAAAAGTTTTTTGATTCTAGGGAAAGAAAGGTAAGTGGACTATTTTGATACATATTCTTCGAATACAAAGATAACATCAATAAGGATATTAATTACTATAACAGCCTTATACAATCTTGAGATGCATCAGATAGATGTTAAAATTGTCTTTCTAAATGGAAAATTGAATGAGAAAATATATATATATAGAGCATTCGAAAAGTTTTGTGATTCTAGGGAAAGAAAGGTAAGTGTGTAAACTGGTTAGATCTTTGTACGGTCTCAAATAAGCTCCAAAACAATGGCATGAGAAATTTGACAACGTAATGATATTAAATGGATTCAGAATAAATGCATGTAACAAATGTGTCTATTTCAGAGACACAAGAAATGGATATGTCGTTGTGTGTCTTTACGTTTATGATATGCTTATTATTGGCAGTAATCAAGATATGATTAAAACTATCAAGAGAATATTAAACAGTAAGTTTGACATAAACGACCTGGGTGTTGCAGATGTTATACTAGGAATTAAAATTTTTAGAACATCTTAAGGATATGTGTTGTCTCAATCACATTAGATTGATAAGATTCTTAAAAAATTCAAGAAATATGATAATCGTCTAGCGAGAACACCTATAGATTTAAATCTCCACTTATCGAAGAATAATGAAGATGGCATATCTCAACTAGAGTATTCCGGGATTATTAGCAGCTTAATGTACGTGACTAACTATACTCGTCTGGACATTACGTGTGCTGTCAATAAATTGAGTAGATACACGAGTAACCTAGGGATAGATCACCGGACAACAATAGTTAGGGTACTAAGATATTTGAGATACACCCTTAAATATGGAATGTACTATACGAGATACCCAGGCATAGTAGAAGGGTTCTGCGACGCGAATTGGATATCTGATACTAAAGACTAAAAATCAACGAGTGGATATGTTTTTATTTTGGCTGGTGCTGCAGTGTCTTGGGAATCTTCCAAGCAAACTTGTATCACAAGGTCCACAATGGAAGTTGAATTTATTGCTTTAGATAAAGCAGGGGAAGAAGCAAAATGATTTTTCTAATTCCTAGAGGACATTCCAATGTGGACAAAACCTATGCCGACAATTTGTATTTATTGCAACAGCCAATCAGCAATTAGAAGGGCACAGAGTAATATATGTAATGGTAAGTCTCGACATATTCGTTGAGGACACAATACCATAAAATAACTACTCTCTAATGGAGTTATCACAATAGACTATGTGAAGTCGAAGGATAATATCGCGGATCTGCTAACTAAAGGTTTAGCTAGAGAGCAAGTTCGCCGATCATCGAGAGGAATGGGTTTAAAATCTATGACTTAAAAAGTTGTCATAACAGACACCAAACCTAACTGACTAGAGATCCCAAGATCTAGGCTCAAAGGGATAACTAAGTTGTGAATGACTCAAGAGGATCACAGCGGAGGTAATCCCTCCTACCTATTTCTATGATGACACTGTGATACCTGCAACGAGTTTAGGATAAGCTAAGTTTTTAATGATTCTTATATCTTAAAATTTTAAGTGGAGTATTGCATGATACTCTTAATAAGAAATCACCTATGTGAGTGTGAACTAGGCCGGTTTAATGAGAATTATAAGGCTAAATTC
Organism: Heliamphora exappendiculata; assembly: GCA_034768845.1. Lineage (NCBI taxonomy): Eukaryota > Viridiplantae > Streptophyta > Magnoliopsida > Ericales > Sarraceniaceae > Heliamphora > Heliamphora exappendiculata. The sequence goes on from JAOTRH010013116.1 coordinate 12,578, forward strand.
TCTAGAGCACTCATGAAAACTAGGTTGTTCATGGCCAAAATAAACACAACCATGAGAACCAAACGGTGTTAGGAAATATCCTGTGTGATTTTCTATTGTCTTGGTTTACACAAACGGCTGAACAGTTCAAGATATCATATTCACTGATTAGCTAGTAAATCCGATAGACTTCACAAGGAAAGGTTCAAAGCCACAACCAACCTATCTCGATACAAGATATTTCTTCTTGTACTCCATTTTGTGTGTTTGCATTTGTATATGCATTGGTTTTATAGCCATTTCTCATTCATGTGAAGAATTGTTAAAATTGAATTTAATAATATTATTTTTGGCAAAATCTGGGCCAAAATAAAAGTGAGATCCATTCGTTTTTTGAGTTGGGCCCGGGATGCTACGCATTCTCCTCCGCAGGGAGATGAACGATGTATATTCATTTGCTCAAATCTGATTAAAGGTAAATAAAAAATCAATGTTCAAAGTTGTCGCTTGAGCATAGGTTTTGTTGGGTTTAATGGAAGTGTGAAACTTTAATCCCACATTAGAAGTTTTTTAGGAACTTAGTGGGTATATATAAGTTAGAGTTGGACTAAGGGAAGGGTTCCTTAGGGGTACCCAATTTTGTGGACGGGAGAGGACCTATCGAACGGTGTGTTTGACCCATCACACACGCGCGTGCACGTTGCCGCCGTCGTCCGTCCGACCGACGGGCTACCGGGCTCGAGCTCAAGTTTGGGTCCGGGTCCGGGTCCGGGTCGGGGGTCAACCCAATCTTATTCGAGTAGCTTATATACTTTTGGAGAAAATTTATTTAAATTTTTATTTAAATAAAATTTTCAAATTTTGAATTTAAAATTCGGTTATCGTTAACCCAGCAGGTCAAAACCCAACGGTCAAATTTTTGGAATGGAGCATTCACGAGGCGCTCGAGCGCCCATATGCGAAAATAAGACCAGAATAGGGCGCTTGCAAGGCGCTCGTAGAACGCTCGATTGCCACCCTTTCCAGTGTTGAGTGCTCGCAAGGCGCTTGTTGAGCGCTCGAGCACCAGAGGCCCTCTTGAACGCCAGAATAGGTCGCTCACTGAGCGCTGACGACGAATAATTGCACTAGTTCTGAACAGCTGCAGTGGCTTTTGCAAAAAGTCATCTCAATGGCTATTTAAACACATCCCCATGCACGAATTTGGCATCCCAACATTCCTTTCTACATTACATTCTTGGTGTGTGCAAAGTTTAAGAGTCGGAGAGTACAAACACTTGACGGTTCGCTGTACCCATAGATTAGAGTGTTCCTTCTCCGGGTGTGATTTTTGTATCCTGGGAGATTGACATCCGTGATATCCATTAGCACCACTGTGGGGGACGAATTTATATTAAGAAAATAGCGTCCAACGCTAGTCTCGATCATCTACAGGTTTTAGTTTAGCATATGTTTGTAATAATCTAATTACAGTTATTTTCATTGAGTTTCTATTTTTTCTGTTTGTTGACAGTACAGTATTGACATTTTGATTTGTTTTCAATCCTTTTTGCCTAACAAGTAGAGGGGCATTTGGGATGTTGCAGTTCATCAGTGCGGGACGAAGGAACAAAAGTGGGGACACATACATGAAAGACGTGTAAGGTTGGGCCATATTCTGAGGAGCAATCCGATGTGGAAGGCATATGTAGGGTGCGCCCATAAGGAACAATCAGAGGGCCTCACAATTTGCTAATCTGTGTAGTAAGATGTGTGCATTTTTTGTATGTCTTTTGTACGTAAGTTCCACGCTACGAAAATTTTTTTGAGGAAAGACCAATGGACTTTGCCGTTTTTATTATATTGTAATACATACATACATACATACATACATATATATATGAAGGGGACGAATCAAATTTGTCCGACCCTTCGGGCTCAGATCTGGACTATGGGCTTTGACCCACCCGATCGACTAGGTGCAGAGGTGCAGCCCTTAGGCTGAGGTAGCTCAAGAAAAGTAGACCTCCTAGTAACTAGGGGCACCTCGTCCTAGAGTGCGCCCCAAGACAATGATCCGAGAGCATTTAATGAGATTTGGCCGAAGTCGTACGAGCATTAAATGTGATTACATTCGTGTCGTACCATATTTAATGTGATTGGACTGAAGAAAATCTGTTGTCAAATGTGATCTCGTCGAGAAACCAGTAGTTCCACGATAGCTCAGCATAGGGTACGGGTCGAGGTAGGAGCATTAATGAAGATAAGATCGAATTGGGTCTGTCAATCCTGCAATCGCCGTTTGTAGGGGTGGCAAAGCCGTTTCACGAGGAGGCATGTATGCCAAGTAGTCATCATGAGAAATGTGAGGGGAAGGGAAGATCTTTCTCTATAAAAGGCAGGGCTCAAAGGGTAAAAGGCAAGCACTATCTAATTCCAAAGTGAAAACTCTGTCAATTTCCCTTCTTAGTGGTCTTTACTCCCTTAAACACTCTTTAACTTTATCATCGGAGTAGCTTCAAGCGAGTTGCCACCAGCCAGCTCACGTTTGCTCACTCGTGTAGGTGTTGCTCTGTTGGTGGATTCAATCGGGTTGGGTTCAACACATCAAACAAATATAATTTACGGGGCACCCTTGTACATTTGACACAAGCTGAGGGCCATCCCATCTACATATCATCAAATGTTGAAATTCCCCACCGCCAAAAGGGTGGAGGTCATCCATGGGGACCAGGGCGCCTACAAAATTTACTTGGTAGCGACCCTAAGGATCGAGGTTCGTTCTGAGGAAGTTAAAGTAATTGAGGCACTAGACCAGTCTGTCCTGGAGGACATCAAAGTGGAGGCCAAAGATAAAGTCGTGGAAGGACTCGATACAACCATGGCCGAACAGGAAAAAGGAGAGTTGCTTCGGCTGTTGGAACAAAATGTAGAAGTATTTGCGTGGACACCATATGAAATGCTCGGAGTGGATCCCGCCTATATTTGTCATGCACTAAACGTCAATCCAACTTTCAAACCGGTAAAACAGAAGGGGAGCATTCGGCGCCGCACCATACTGAGGTCGTAGCTGAAGAGGTAGGAAAGCTGTTGGAAGTTGGGGCCATTAGGGAGGTTCAATATCCAGAGTAGCTGTCTAACACAGTAGTTGTCAAGAAGAAAAGCGACAAGTGGAGAGTATGAGTGGACTTCACCAATCTGAACAAGGCTTACCCCAAGGACAGTTTCCCTCTTCCTAAGATCGATCAGCTTGTAGATACCACAGCGAGGCATCAGTGCATGAGCTTCTTAGATGCATACCGGGGTTATCACCAAATTGCAATGATTGGCCGAGATCAAGAGAAGACGTTGTTCATACCCCGCGTGGGACCTATTGCTACAAAGTGATGCCATTTGACCCCAAGAACGCCGAGGTAACATTCCAGAGGATGATCACAAAGATGTTTGTCGAAGTACTAGGGAAGATGATGGAGGCCTACATAGATGATATGTTAGTAAAATCCAAGAGGAAATAGGATCATCTGGCCGGCCTACAGAGAATTTTTGACATTCTCAAAGCCCACCGCATCCGCCTTAACGCAGCCAAATGCGAGTTTGGGGTCGGCTCGGATAAATTCCTTGGCTTCTTACAAATTGAAGAATCAAAGCAAGCCCGAACCAAATCAAAGCCATTGTGGAAATTCGAACGCCGTGCACTGTTAAAGAGGTCCAGAAACTAACAGGAATGACCGAGGCCTTGAACATATTTATAAGCCGAGCTCTAGATAAATGTAGGCCATTTTTTCTGACACTAAAAAAGGGAGAGAAATTTCAATGGAACAAGGACTGCAATCAAACGCTCCAAGCTTTGAAAGCATATCTATCCTTCGCATTGTTGCTCTCTACACCAAAAGAAGGGGAAGTATTATATCTATATCTGACAGTGTCCTCGCACGCCGTCAGCGCGGTTCTCATCAGACAAGAAGAAAAGTAGCAAATGTCGGTCTATTACATCGGCCACACTCTCATCGGGTCAAAAATAAGATATTTTCCTCTAGAAAAGCTAGCGTACGCACTGGTCATTGCATCGAGAAAGCTGCAGCACTACTTCTAGGCGCATGCTATTGTCATCCTCACCAAGTACCCATTGAAGGCTATATTCTCGAAGGCTAACCTAACGGGAAGGATGACTAAGTGGGTCGTTGAACTGGGGGAGCATGATATTAGCTTTAAGCCCAAGACCACCATCAGGGCCCAGGTACTGGCTGACTTCGTGGCTGAGTTTTCTTGGAACATTCCAAGACCAAAAGAGGAAGAGGAGGACAAGTACGCCCTTCTTCCGAGCTCAGGGGGCTTTGGAAATTGCATGTCAACGGAGCGTCCAACAACAAAGGATCAGGGGTGGGGACGATCCTTACCTCTCTGGACGACACAAAACTGGAGCATGCTTTGAGACTAGGCTTCAACGCTTCGAACAATGAGGCCGAATACGAGGCATTACTCGCGAGACTCGAGACAGCATTGAAGTTCGGCATCGCCACCCTGTAAGCGTTTAGTGACTCACAACTGGTTGTCAATCAACTGAAAGGGGAGTATGAGGCAAGGGACGATTGAATGGCTAAATATCTCCAAAAGGCAACAAAGACCATGAAGAGATTTGTAATAATCAAGGTCGAGGGGATAAGCCAAACCGACAATGGCCATGCAGACACACTGGCCAGTCTCGCCTCGGCAACGGAGGCTAAAAAAGAAAGGACGATAGTGGTGCAAGTCCTCCCAAGGCCGAGCACAGACGGGTCTAATAACGATCCACAAGAGGTCCTTCCAACCGAGCAGCCTCCATCGTGAATGGATCCCATCGTATCATTCAAAAAAGATGATGTTCTGCCATCTAAAAAGAAAGAGGCACACAAGGTTAGGTTGAAAACTTTTCATTTTTGGTTGTCTCAAACTAATAAGTTATATCGTCGTTCCTACACGGACCCTTATCTCATGTGCGTCCACCCCAGTTTGGTGGAGGAGTTTCTTTTCGAAATTCATGATAGGATTTGTGGCAGCCACACAGGAGGACGGTCCTTTTCCCACCGAGCTATTTCCCAGAGATACTAGTGGCCGTACATGCAAAAGGACGCTCAGCAATATGTGAGGAGGTGTGAAAAATGTCAGCTTTTCTCTCCTTTTATCCATCAGCCTACGGGGAAGCTAAACCCCCTAACTAGCCCGTGGCCATTTACACAGTGGGGGTTAAACATCGTAGGACCGTTCCCCAGGGCGATGGAAAATAAGAAATTCATGGTGGTAGCAACGAATTATTTTACCAAATGGATTGAGGCAGAATCGCTAACCAACATCAGGGAATCCGACATGAAAAAGTTCATGTGGAAGAATATCATAACAAGGTTCGGGATCCCTCGCGCCCTCATTTCGGACAACGGTACCCAATTCGACGGGAGACTGTTTCGTCAATTCTGGGCCGAAATAAAAATAGAGTTCTATAACTCCACACTGGCGTACTCGCAGTGCAATGGGCAAGTGGAGGCTTCGAACAAAACCATCTTGGCTGAGATCAAGAAGAGGCTAGAAAGGGCAAAAGGGAGGTGGGTCGACGAGCTCCCCCATGTGTTGTGGGCCTACCGAACTATGCTGCGAAGATCCACTGGGAAATCTCCTTATTCAATGGCCTACGGCACCGAGGCAGTGATCCCGTTGGAGATCGGCCTCCCGACCATGAGAACTGATGAATTCAATCTTGGGCAGAATGGAGAACTACTAGCCAAGGATCCAGACCTAATCAAGGAACGAAAGGAGGAAGCGCTCTTGAAGATCAAATCCTACCAGCAGGAAATGAGCCGAGACTACAACAAAAAAATCATATCCAGGGAGTTCGGCCTCGGGGATCTAGTCTTGAGAAAGGTTATAGGCAACACAAAAGTACTAGGGGAGGGGAAGCGGGGACCAAATTGGCAAGGGCCATACAAAGTCCGGTCGGTTATCAGTCTCGGAGCCTACTATCATAAAGATGCAGACGGAAAAGAGGTCCTTCGACCATGAAACTCGGCCAACCTAAGGGTTTATTATCTTTAAAGTATTTTGTATTTTGTCAATATCAATGGATAAAGGATTTCTTCGAAAATTAACGAGTTTATGGTTTATCTCTTTGTTCATCAAAACAACAGGGTTTCTATCAACCCCTTGAAGAGGCCAGCTTGATTACGAGATTAGAACAATTTTTCAAGAGTTCTAACTCCCAGGGTTTCAAACAACCCCTCGAAGAGGCCAGCTCAGCCACGAGATTAGAAGAATCTCTCAGGAGTTCTAACTCCCACGATTTCTAACAACCCCTCGAAGAGGCCAGCTCGACCACGAGCTTAGAACAATCTCTCAAGAGTTCGTCCATGAGATTAGAAACAAAACAAGGCAACCAAGACACGAGACGAGACACGAAAAAGAGACAATCCAAGTCGATCCATCACGATTCAATTTTTCAAATACAATATGATTTGATCTAGGCCAACCTTACATTTGGCAAAATTGGCCGAGCAAAAAGACTTTAGAAGCAGTAAATAAACAAAAAGGAAAAACATGTTCCAAACACCAAACAAAAGCGCCAACAGGTTCAACAGCAAAGCAAGTTCACAATGTATCGAGATCAAAATATTGAAAACAGGAGTGAAAAGTTCAAAATGTTGAGGGGGGAATCTAAACAGCTTCTTCAACTACTTCAAGTTGGAATTCCACCACTCCTTCCTCCTGGGCATCGTCGGGGATCTCCACAACTTCCTCTGTCGCAAAGGCAGGGACTCGACGGCTAGTGGCCATATCTTGAAAGTTAGCAGGCCGTCGAGAGGAGAATGCTGCTAGGGCCTCCGGATTGGTCTTGGCAGCCTGCTCCTCAAGAAGAACTTCATTCTCAAGAGCCGGAGCAGCACCTGGCGGGGGTGGCACTTCAGTCCAAAACGTATAGTTGGTTAGCACCCTGGCCTTTTCTAACCCCTGCTTGTATCCCAGGGCAATGAGCTAGGCACAAACGCCGAGCACCTCCTACAGTAGATGGACGCCGCACTCATCCCAGCCCTGTTGCCAGAAGCGGTCATTGCGCTCCTCCCGAGCTACCTTTAGATCTGTAACCACCTTTTTACTAATCTCGGCATCGGCCTTCGCCGTGCTTAGCAGTGCCGAGGCGACGGAGAGGTCTTCCTTCGCCTTGCGGGCTTCATTTTCGGCCACGCCGAGCTTCTTCTCCAGGTCTTGTCGAGCTAATATATCGGCTGCACAGGGGGCTTTCAGGTTAGCAAGCCGTTTTTACGCCAACTCAAACAGTTCTTTCACACGGCGAGCCTCCCTAGAGATCTCTGAATAATGATATTATAGGATTGTGACCGCTTGGACATGCTGTAAAAAAAAAGAGACGAATTGAAACAAGGTAGAAGGAATGTGACGAAAACGAAAGTTACAAGGGCTTACCCCAACACCGAGCTGATACACTCTCTTGAACATCACCTTAGTACTCTGATTGTTGTGGTCGGCAATGTCAATAGGAAGGGTCAGCCCTCGTGCTAGCCCACAGCTATGGCCCCACTCTTCGAAGAGTCGGCCAGGTTGATCGGACGACCGTCCGCGATCAGCTCAGGGGAAAAAAGTGTTGGGGTAACGCCTTGGCGCCCCTCTGCATCGAGGACTGGGGTGTCGTCGCCGCGAACGAGGCGGCACCTCTAGGATGGGCAGTCTCCTGGGGGGCTAGTGGGCCGAGCCCTTTGCAGTTGTGGTTCGGTGGGAAGCTGGGACGTTACCACATCCTCCTGAGCTAGGGGTGGAGGTGGAGAGATCTTAGGGGCCCTTGGTGGAGGAGGAATTGGAGCCCTTATCCGAACTGCTAGCATTGCCGAGGAACTTGCGATGTTAGTGCCGAGGGCAGCTTTGCAGATGTTGATGGAAGTCCTGATCCAGGGGCATGGTGTTGGTGTTCAAAATTTGATCCGGGACTGGAGCGCGACGACGAGGAGAGCCTTTGTGTTGGATTACTTTCCTATAGCTTGGAGTGCAGCCCAAAAGAACAGGAGCCGAGCGAGACTATCTTATAGCCAAACAACGTTCGACCTCGGAGACGTGTGCTTGCCTACGATGGCGCTGAGCTAGGCGTGCCTCTGCAAAGGAAAAACAAAAACCAAGGGCATCAGCTCAGCAATATATTGAAACAGTGACAATAGTAAAGTAGAAATAAAGTACAGAGGACTGACCTGGTCTACCAAGGACACAGGAGCACGCATCAGCCCAAATGTTCAGCATGGTCAGGCTGAAACACGAAGTCCCCACCAACCAAGATGTAGTCCTCTCCATGCTTGTCAGATTCGGGAAGGTCGTACACCAGAGCTAGGTTCTTATTCCTCTGGCACAAGTAGTAGGTGGCTTCCTAATGGGCTATAGTGTAGTAGTGGAAAAATTAGGGAATGCCGAGCTGTAAACCATAGCGTCGGTTCAACTCGACAACGCCCATCACTATGCAGAAGAAGTTTATGGAGACCTAATAGGGCATAAGTCGGCATTGACCGAACATATCCCTAAAGAGAGGATCTACGGGAAAACGAACCCCGACCTCCATAACTGAGGCAATAGGGAAGGCTACTTCATTCCCCTTTCCCACTATAGTCTCTCCCTCCGCAGTCCTAATGTAATAACGGATGGTGATGGAGGGGGGATTTGGTACCTGGCTTGAAAGACCTCCAGGGCTTGGGGAGTGTCGACTTCTCTAATTAACTTCCCCGTCGGGAAAGGAGCAAAAAGAGAAATGGAGCAAAGGGATGAGAGGGTAGAAAAGGAAAGAATGCAGTGCAAATGTGTGCGCGAGTGTGTAGATCAAGAAAACAAAGAGCAATACAAAGATTAAGAGAACGAAGGACCAAAGACCAGACGTCGAGTCATGGGGCAAGGAAAGGAAGGGGAAGGAGGAGTGGGAGGAGGGAAAACTTACGGAGAAGTAAAAAAAAAGCGGCGTAGCACAGCGGAGGCGAGTACTCTGACGTCAATGGATGACAGGAAGCGGGTGTTTCGACGGTGGAGATCGGAGATCGTGAAGAAACAGAGAGGAACAATTCCCTTTTTTTTGAGTTTAGGGAGCGAAAGAATGGAGAAGAGGGTTTTTTTTTGTATATATAGGGGGCATTTATGGCACGCATGCCAACGATCACATTAGGCAAACAAAAAGACGCATCCCCATCCATGGGAAAGCGCGAGCCCTCCCAGAAGTCACTAATCAGTTATCGACACGTGGAATCGTGTGTACTATCTTAAATTGACCAGAGGCACACATTAAAGAGAGCAAAAGACAAAGGGCCGAATCAAAACCGAGCTTGGACAAAAATGCGGAGAAAGTTTACCTTTCTCTCATGTTGAGCAAGAAAAGAGCTGAAAGGCAAATAAAGGGGAGCGAGTCAAATTCACCCGGCCCTTCGAGCTCGAATCTGGATTATGGGCTTTGACCCACCCAGTCCAGTGGGTTAGGTGCAGAGGTGCAGCCCTTGGGCCGAGGTAGCTCAAGAAAAGCCGACCTACTAGTAATTGGGGGCACCTCGTCCTTAAGTGCGTCCCAAGACACGGATCTGGGAGCATTTAATGAGAATTGACCGAAGTCGTACAAGTATTAAATGTGATTACACTCGTGTCGTACCCACATTTAATGCGATTGGACTGAAGAATATCTGCTGTCAAATGTGATCTAGCCGAGATGCCAGCAGTTCCACGAGAGCTCGGCATAGGGTACGGGTCGAGATACGAACATTAATGACGACAAAATCGAATTGGGTCTGCCAACCCTATAACTGTTGTTTGCAGGGGTGGCAGAGCCATTTTATGGAGAGACATGTAAACCAAGTAGTTATCATGAGAAATGTAGAAGAAAGGGAAGATCTTTCTCTATAAAAAGCAGGGTTCAAAGGGCAAAATGTATGCACTATCTAATTCTAAAACGAAAACTCTGTCAATTTACCTTTTTACTGGTCTTTACTTCCTTCAACACTCTCTAATTTCATCATCGGAATGGCTTTCGGCGAGTCGTTGCTGACCAGCTCATGTTTGCTCACTCGTGTAGGTGTCGCTCTGTTGACGGATTCAATCGGGTTGAATTTAATCCATCAAATAAATATAATTTACGGAGCACCCTGTACAATATTCACTCGTGTAGGTGTCGCTCTGTTGGCGGATTCAATCGGGTTGAATTTAACCCATCAAACAAATATAATTTACGGAGCACCCCGTATAATATATATATATATATATATATATATATGAATTTAACCCATCAAATAAATATAATTTACGGAACACCCCGTACAATATATATATATATATATATATATATAGAGAGAGAGAGAGAGATATATATATATATATATAGATGCAAAATTCTATACAGAG